>OY978224.1:36179071-36469071 GCA_963854785.1 Vaccinium vitis-idaea | reverse complement strand
GATAGTTCTTATAAGTTATCACACATTCATACGCCAAATATCTGAAGAATCATATGCATTGAAACTCACTAAAAATACATTCAAATGATGACATGATACAATGACAAATGGCATTTATTTTCTGAGAATTCTCCACATACCTGAGGATCTGATCGGAGGATTGTTTGCAGAAGAAACAGATAATCAGGAGTATATCCAACCTACACCAACACACGAAAAAAAGGAGAGTTAAAAATGTTCAATAATTCACAAGAATTTATTATAAAACTGTCTTGTTAATAACGACGACGGAGAAGAACAACCAAAGAACAAAAAGATCAGCGACATCCGGGCTTAAAATTACCGGCCTCCATTCAAGAGATATCATATAAACAGATGTCCAAAATGTAAGATAAATATATCATCATTCACCTGCTTGGAGTAAATCAGAATTTTATCAAACTCCCTACGTTCTGCAAAAGCAGCAACAACTTTGGGAGTAGCCCTGGCTTTGATGTATATTTTCAGTGCAAGGTCATTGTCCACCGTCTACAGGAAATTACAAGTATAAATGTCAGTTATGGACATATAGGCAGCAATGACAACAGTCACATGCACAAAAAAAAATAATAAAAACAAAATAATACAGAAATGTTAATGTAAGAGTTTATAGTTATATATAGAACCTTGACAAGGTCTCCAAGTTCTTCACTACATTCCAACTTATCTTCAGCCAACCAGTTCTCCAAAAGATTCTTCTTGTTCTGATTCACAACAAGCCGTGATAATTCCAATGACTCAAACGCATTAAGCTTCCCTTTAGTCAAAAGTGTTCCAAAGTACTGCAACAAAGGTGGTGTTTGCCCCGCTTGTACAGGAACACTCTGCAATTAGGCACAGTAAGGTAATTAGACATAATGCATCTGTAAAACAAAAAACATCAGCAATCAAAGACAGAAGGTCCTTATCGGAACTTATAGCTGGAGAGTTACAACTCAGCAGCACAGGGTAACAGTAGCTCCATAATCATATACATGCATTAGTTTTTACCCGAAGTAAGCCAATTGCACTAATTCAATCCATATTTTTGGCCTTAATAGTTCATTTCAGCTATTTCAACATCTAGATTTTTTGTATAATTTTGTACTTTAATAAAATTCACTGCATGGTTTTAACCAAAAGTAATCCCTGCCGCCAAAAAAAAAAAAAAAACCACAGAGTAATCCTAAACTGCCCTCCCATCCCTAGAAATAAGAAAGAATTGAGTTCTCTTAAATGGAGGAGAAACCAACAAGAACACAAATTACACACTCTATTCCATAAGGATTCAGCGTCATCAAATTTGTCCTCAAAGATCCTTTCATACACTCCAACCAAATGACCAACAAGATTCAGAAGAAAACAAAATTCCACCAAGCTTTGGCTTTCCTGTGACAACCCAAACCCCTAAGTTGATCAATAGCATTTTGGTCTCTCAAGTAAGGTACTCTTAAACAAAAACACGTTGGGACAGGTGCATTAAATCACAAAGACAAAAGGGCTCCCAGCCAACTAAAGGTTTCTCCCTTACTCCCAAAGCAAACTAATCAACCAAGAAAGAAGCTGTTAAACTGTCACTAATTGTACAAACTCGGAGACTGAAACTGATGCAGGAGAAATGCCAGCACTTAGGAACACAAAATACATGCCTGAAATTTGGCAACTGTATCAGGTGTGCGGAGGATCCCTTGAGGAGATTCTGCAGCAAGCTCAGCAGCTTCCTTATACTTGGTTTGAGCAAATAATTCTTGGAAACGCTGGACAACCTAATATATTCCAAAAATGGCAGGTGGATAAGTCCCAACTCATCAGTATGCAAGAATGGTAAATAACAGCCAACAACAAATCACTTTCCCAGTCAAAAGATAACAGAGTTACGATTCAGTTTTGGCCCATAACATCAAGAAAAAGGAGTTTCTTCAGCAATAAGAATGACTAATCAATGTACCAAATTCTCAGCACCAGGTAGGTTCCCTCTCTTTGCAAGATTGACCGCAAGTTCCAGGTTGTTCAACTGCATCGATAACAGACGACTTCAACAACCAATATTCAAACTACTATTACACCAGAAAGATTTGAAGATACAAACGAACATACTTGGCCACTGACGAAAGGCACAATTGTTGCTTCGTTCACTGTGGCAAGCAAAACTTGACCACGCCTATTGATGGCATAGAAGCCTCCAACTGATGAAGCTTCAGCTGTCAAGAAAATTGGATCTGGACTGATCCGATTTCTGTATACAGCAGTAGCTGTTTCCAGGTCATAGACGAAAAGAAGCCCTAGCTTGGTGATGACATAAATCAAACTATACTTGTGGGAAATCTGCCAAAAAACAGAAAAATATTGTAGGAGATTACAAAGAACCAAACCAAAGTACAAAACTCGGAAGAAGATGTACCTGCATCGCAACGGGAAAGTCATCAGCAAAATCTGGAGGAAAGAAAAGATCTGCCTGCTTCTTCGTAAAAGATGACCTCCCTGCAAACAAATGTAAAATGCATAGATGAGGAGAAATGTTCAAAACTCCATCCATGAGAACCAAGGAAGCATAATGATTCCAACAAGAAATCTATCATCTACCAGGACAGGGAAGATGCTCGTTTTTACATGTCACTGTTTCATTCTATATCTGGTTTAAATAAGATCTAGAGATGGAAATGTTCCTAAATTTTCTTGATGTCAGTTCTCCAACTTTTTTTCAGACATAATGGGTGGAGCATAATCATTTTAGGAGCTGCATAATTATTTCTTTTCAAAATTCGTGTAAAAAAATTCATCTTTCCACACAGAAACTGGAATATGACTGCACTCCCCAGAGTATAAAACAAGTAACTTAATTATACACATAATGACACCCAAATAGAATAGAACTCAAGCTAGAAAAGAAGAAGGACCATTACAAGAAAACCACCAACTTCCAGACCAAAAATGAATTACAAGAGAAAAAAAAAAGGAAGGGCAAAATGAGGGACCTGGCTGGGCACCAAGCTCAATAACATGCAACTTTGATGTAATCTGTCCAGCATTTACAGATTTTGTTGCAAAAGATATAAGAACGGAAGGATTCTCATTCCCTGGAACCTGTGCAAGAAGAAACCAATAGAGAATATAACACTCATCAAATAAAAGAGCACCAATTGTACATGCAAGATAAGTTTAATGAACTAAACACACTTTGAACGAGGCAAATGAGGCTGCATGTGCTTCAAGAGCTTGACTGCGCTGCTGATCCACAGAAAAGAGTTGCATATTTCCTTTGACAAGTTGCGGTCTCTACAAAAGTAAAGAAAGGTGGCAAAGCATTACACGTATAAGTTGACAATATAAATTAATAAGTAACTGCAACAGCAATGAATATACAACACGATGTTGATCACAATTGATGGAAAAGAACGCATAGCATTACATCATAAGATCAACAAAACCAAAAGGATGATGCTCACAACTGCAGAAGGAAGCACGCAAAAGACGCTAATAAAACGAAATTCAATTATGCCACATAAATATTACATTCTAATGTAATACAGGATTGAGGAAAGATGAAACTTTTTGCCATGATGAAATTTCGAGGAATACGAGAAGATGTAAGAAAGAAAACAAAAGAACCATAAAGCTACTATTCAATACCCATCCCCTGAAAAAAGTTAGATAAATATCCTCGGGTATCGGCTAGCGTTCTCCCCATACATTGTTGTTCTTCCAGACATGCCAATCTTCCTTGCGGAACAAGTAATGTTCATACGTCAAGGTGTAGCTTGCTTGATTGCATACAGAAATTGAACAGTAAGGCTAAGTGCTGCTTGTCTTATCGCTTTGCTTACCCTCTTCAGAAAATAAAACATACAATCCAAACAACTGCAAACATTTCGTAGAATGAAACATCGGCACTGCCTCATACTCACCAATTGATGTACAAAAAATCAGACCACAGATCAAATGGTTTGGCATGAACTATTGTCATTCCCATAAGCATACCTACCACTTCAAGTATTCTAGGCACATCAGTAAGGATGTGTCCCTCCCTTGTCACACATTACCATTAAGACCTCCACATCTCAGATATATTTTATGTCTCGTAGAGTGAACCCTCAAAGAAACACCAAATCACCAACACTTGGTTTGTGCTTCAGTCTAATGTGGAAAGAGAAGCACAGTCTAAGTTCAGAAGACTCTGGGTTCTGGAGATTTGATGACTAGAGAAGAAGGATTCACATGATTTGGTCAGGATGGCTAGAGAGCCTACTAGACGGTCTGCCTAATAATGTTCTACGCTTACTTTTTTCCCAGGAGAAGTTTCTCAACAATAGGGCCACGGGGTCCAACAGCTTTCGCCTAAATCCCAGAACACGCAGTCACATGCATGCATTCACTTTATGACAAAAGGCTATACTACTACATCACTATTTGAACCTTCTAATAAGCCATTTTCTACTAGAGACTCTGTCGTGTCTTTCCTATCCTGCCCCCCCCCCGGTGTTGCTTTATCTCTGACCCAGTCTCATATAGTTTCCAAAGCCTCTGATGTGTTCGTCATCTCTCAACAGACCTTTGACAATGGAGAAACAAGATGAGCATAAATACTAACTACATCAAAAGCAAGAGGAAGCTACTACAGTAACATAGTCTTCTAACGGGGGGAAGCGGAACAGGTACATCAAACAAAGAGAGGGAGAAGGAATAAAAAGCAGTTTGTCTAATCTAATCACATCACATTGTGAATGAAATTATAAATATATCACACCAAATTCTAGAATATGGGCAAATAATCAAAGAACTCCAGCAGAAGCATGAACATTGCAAGCTAAAAAGGTACCTCGGCCGAACCAGGAGCGATTCCAATCAACACCAACCATTTTTCGGTGGGATCACATCGGTAGTTAATAATCTGATTACTGGCTAGATTAGCCGTTCTGTCAAACATCTTCACAGGTTCAGATTCACCTACAGAAAAAAGAAAAAAGAACAAAAAGAACAAAAAGTTTATAATAACATGGTGGACATAAAAAACAGACAACAAAAATAGGAGGCTATAGTACCATATTGCTCTTTCAGTTAAAACAAAAGTGTGTTACCTTCAATGGACCAATGATATACAGAGGTTTGCGTGACAAGACCCAACATCTTTGGAGTAATCCATTTCCAAAAAACAACCTATATATAGAGCAAAGATTAAGCTAGAGAATATATTCAAATCCTGGAGTGCAATGAGGCATTTTGAGGGCAAAATAAAGCTATCACCTGCTCAGGCATCTGATGTGATTTCATTTTTGCTTTCAACTCAATGTTAAATATCTGCAAGTGATCCTGAGTAGTTCCCGGAAGTTGAGCTTCAAAAGAATGCAACAATGTCATGAGCAAAAATATCGAGAAGTTAACTTCTAAGCTTAAGGAAGACAAAAGCTTCAAAATTTTATTCCAGAAAAACTTAATTGAACCTCCAAACTATAACAATTTTGAGACGCTACAGTCCCAGTAGTTCATGGTGTACATTAACTGTCTGCAATGTGAATTATCTTAGTACATCGCCCACGTATCACATTCTGAACCTATGTCCAATTAAACTGGGGCACCAATTGTTCCCGTGCACCGTTAACTTCATAAATCTAGGCAATAACTTAAATGGGATTAGGCTTCATTGATGCTTAACTTAACACACCCACACACACATACAAATCCAAAAAAAAAAAACACAAAACAAATTGACATTGAATATTCATTGTGTTGGAACTCGCTGAAAAACATTACGCTTTTAGAAGGAAAAAAACGTGGAAAAAATCAGCCTTCTTGCAGCACTGCGGATAATTAGATGCTCATGCTGATGGCCCAAACCTTTTGAAATGTACCAAACGAGAAATACCTTTAAGAGCCAAAATTCTGGAATTGGGATTCATAAGGGCCGAATCGGCCGTTATAGGTCTCCTCAATGGCTGATTCGGCATGCTCATATCAATAATTACAACACTGTTCTGAGGCGACGTCTCACGAACGCATATATACTTGTCGGATTCCATGGTGACATGCGTGAACGTTATAAATTGAGGGGTGATCCCTAGGCTTGGCAACTGCAATAACAGAGCACACAATAAGCGTACAGACATCAGCCAATCACTAAATTCCTTCTGTCACATTCCTAGCCATAGTATGTAGAGTGTAAAGACATCAACATATAACTAAATGGCAAAAACAAGTAGCAAATTATTCTCCCTACCAAGGAATATATTAATAAGAAATGCTCTATCAACCAGATTTACTGTCGTTTTATGTTACCACGAATTTTCATGGTCCTTTTTGGTAATTTGGTTTCATGTTCCGAAAAGATTATACAGAGAGAGAATAAAGGTGAATCACGTCCTGATATCTGCGGGCAGCTCAGTGGGTCCAAAATAAGGAAAATTCTCAGTTAAAACTTATTTTACATCTTTTCTCTTGGTATTGAACCCACTGGACGGAAAATGTTGAACACACTCAGTCATCCGGAAAAAATGGGTAACAACAATACAGTTAGCTTTGTAGACAAACAGAGATCTTGTAGATCCATTAGTCTATTTATTCATCAAGCATGTTTAATTTTTATTGTTAGCAACTTGAAACTGTAGGAAGAACTTTTCTGTAAGTGAACTACACTATAGACAATTGGGGTTGCTAATGAAACCAATTGGGTAAATGTTGTGTACTTTGAAAGAAATGCTTTCGATCAAATTGGCGAGGAAGCCGCTAGGGAACGATTCCACAACGGGTAACACATATAAAAAGCACCACGAGAACGATGCGGCAGTGGTATTGGTGACCTAAATTGGAAGGATCACATTAAACCCCATCATTCCGCATATAAATGCTGTGCAGATTCTCTTTTAGTTCATTACTAAACTTGAAATATATAATCCCAGCCATCTATGTCGTCCCTCTATTGGTAAAACAACCTCGCACCTGTGAATTTATATGCATATATAACACCACGACTTACATTACAGATCTGGAAAAAAGCTAGATAAAACAGATCTATACAAAGTTCAGCGCGCACTAAGCAACACTAAACACTATCAAAAAAAATTACTATCAAAAGAGGCCAGAATCAATAAAGGGAGACTCGAAAACTAATACAATTCAGCCAACGACTTCAAACCACCAGACTCGAATCAGTTCCAATCAGTTCGAAACGCAATCGGTTAGTCTCAATTCAGCAATACATGATTCGAATCGGAACGTGCGTAAGAGGATAGTACCGTTAGGGTTTCCTTCATGCTGATCGGAGCATTAGCGGCCGCCATGGTGCTCGCGGCGAGTGGATCGGAACTCCGATCTCGAGGATTTGCACCTGGATTGGGGGACGCCTATCGATCTGAGTCACCGAAGGAACCCTGGAAGAGAAGGGGAGATCTAGAGAGAGAGGAATGGAGGGTTCCTTATGATGATGAGAAGGCTGACTGTGGATATAAAAAGGGGAAATGGAAAAATTGGAGACTTTGAGTGCGCTGTGCTCTCGCACGAGCTGCTGGTTGTTATATGGGGTCGTGGAATCCGGGTCGGGCCATTCATCTACAGTTACATTTTCGTCATGGGTTATGTAGGATTTTAGTGATTTTACTTTCTTTTTTTGGGTTATAGAAATTTATTGATTGGTTACTTCTTAGCTAAGTCATGCAATAAAAGCGTGGAAATGTTTTTCAAAAATATTAAAAACTAAATATTTCTTTTTTGGGGGTTAGAGAAATTTTGCTGATTGGTTAATTCTTAGTTAAATCACACAATAAATGTACGCATGGAAAGCAGGAATACAAGTGTGAGCGTTGAAGTGATTTTACACAAACATTAAAAACTAAATCTTTCTATTTTTTGGGTTGGAGAAATTTATTGATTGGTTACTTCTTAGTTAAATCGCCCAATAAATGTACGCGTGGCAAGCAAGTAGCAGTGCAAGTGCGAGCATAAAAATGTTTTTCCAAAACATTAAAAACTAGTATTAAAATCTTTCTTCTGGGGGGTTAGAGAAATTTACTGATTAGTTACTTCTAGTTTTTCATTTGCTAAAATCTAACATTTGATAAAATCAAGTGTTGATTTTAGCAAATGCAAACGAGGAGAAGATGCTAAAATCAACATTTGATTTAAGCAAATGAAAAGTTGATTTTACCAAACGAGGAGAAGACTTGCTAAAACCAACACTCAATTTTATCAAATATTAGATTTTAGCCAAGTCACACAGTAAATGTATGTGTGGCAAGCAGGAGTGCAAATGCGAGCGTGGAAATGTTTTTCAAAAACATTCAAAAGTACTCTATTAAATTCCTAGATATAATGACTACAAAAGTGAACTTACAATGAGATTTGGGCAGCATAAACCGAGGCTATTGTTGAAAAATTATATGACCAAGGTTATGAGTGCCTTTCGAGCCACTTCAATTATCAAAACTAGTCATCTTATGAAGCTTATTAAGAACGGAACAGGAGCCCCTGTAGTGAGTGAGCTCACTACATGTGTGTAGTGAGTTCTTTCGGTCGTCCGATCCGAGATCAACGGTCTGGATTGTCTTACACTTTAAAAAGCACGTTTACGTTTACTTTAATTCCAATTTTTCCGGACCGTTGATCTCGGATCAGACGGCCGAGAAAGCTCACTACAGGCCCTCGATGTTAAAAGTCACTTTGGTTGAATTTCAATTAGGAGAATTTGGATATGCATTTTTCTTAAAAAAAAATAAACTCTCAAACTATATTTATCTCAACATAAAAGTATTGCGACGTTGTTTTATTATGTTAAATGATTCATGTTCCTTCTAAGTTCTCAAGCGCGTTTGAAAAGTGAACGGTTTCGATTATTAGCATGTCTTGGAGTTTTAGGCCTTGTTTCTCATTTGCTAAAATAGAAATCCATATAATCAACCCATTTTAGGCATAATTTTTTAATTGATAAAATCAAAGTTTTTTGCAAATTCTTTCATCGTTAGCTAAAAACAACTAGTTGATTTTAGCAAATCATTTTCTCATTAGCTAAAAGCAACAAGTTTCCCATTGCATGGAGATTTTATACGGTTGGCTTCTTTAATGTAATGGAAACAAAAAGTGATTTTATCAACTTCAGTTTTTATGTGATTTCCCATTTTAGCAAATTCTAGCAAATGGGAACAATTAAAAGCGAACTAGTTTTGAAGGTTAATTTGTGTGAAGTTGTGGTCAACTTGTACATGATAGAATCGTCATTATTTTACCTCTCTGTGGGCCGGACGTAGCTATCTTTCGATATGTTCTATAGTTTGTTTGCTTTTACTTTTTACGGTCCAAGGCCTGGTTCATTTAATTGGGTATCCAATGCCTGAGGCCCAGGAAACAATTGTCACAAGGGCCAAGACTCCGGCCCAGGCCTCTTGTATCATCTTCCTACCGAAGTTTTTCTTCAATGGACAATGCAGGTGTACAAAAGGATTAGGTACAGAAAATGTACATATCTGTTGTGGGTTCCAAACAAACGATTCAAACTGTTTATTCATCTGAATGATTTTCTAGGGGTTCCTATGAAAAATCAGCTCGATCCGATGTTCGTAAGTGGTTGATCTAAAATTCCTCTGTTTTCATTCAAAACGATTTTGCATGAAACGGGGGGATTTTGGATCAACCACTTACAAACGTTGAATCGAGCTGATTTTAACAAGACTCTCAGAAAATTATTCTAAGATGAATGAACGGTTCGAATCATTTGTGTAGAATCCACAAGTGGATCCCTGAACAAATCTGTACATTTTCTGTACCTAAGCTTTATGTACACTTAGGTTTATCGTTTTTCAATAGCCTTCTTTCCCACGTTTGGATTAAGGGAAAGTCTATTAACACAATAATATAAACAACATGCTTATGTGGAATTATGTCACTGGGCAATGAGAAATAACATCTCATCGATTTTGCTCAGTTACATAGTGCCACCTACACTTGTTGTACATACTGTTGCGTCACTACGCTCCTCTTGGATGAAAGGCGCATAACTTCTCTCTCTCTCTCTCTCTCTCTCTCTCTCTCTCTCTCTCTCTCTCTCTCTCTCTCTCTCTCTCTCTCTCTCTCTCTCTCTCTCTCTCTCTCATATATTTTAGGGCGTCCGTATCATTCTAAGGGTCAATTTCAAAGCTCATTAGTGGGGACTCATTTAAAGTTAGTCGTGCCTCGTATAAATTAAAATTGGCCCCCAAGATTTGATGCACACAAAATTTTGCACCTGATCGCTTAGCTAGGAGAAAACGCTAATGCCTTCGGCCTTAAACACCTGACCAAGGATTAGCATTACTTCTTACTTTCCGAAGCACCCCAAAAAATACTCCTATGAACTAGAATTTTGCTTCGAAATTTAGAGCACCTGCTTAGAAGTAGATGCGAAGTAACTTGCAACGCCCGAATTAAATCAGGGACAATCCACTAATTCGGGTGTTGGAAGTTATAGGTACAACACTCACTAGGGGGTGTTTCACTAAGAGAGTTTTGTTTTAAAACTGCATTGTTTTTGTGTTCACACCTTTTTATGTGATGTATTGTGAGAGCGTAACTTGTCTCGGTTTTTGGGAAAAACTAGTTTTTGAAAACTAGTTAGTGGTTAATTTGTACTCCTAGTAACTTCTAACATCATGATATTTTTGGGGTCAGCTTTTTCTTTCTTTCGTTTGATCAATATTCTTATGGTATTTTTTTTCTTATAGTTGAGTATCCGACTAGTTCACATGTACCTCGACCAATTAAGGGATCTTGAAGTTGAGGACCGGACAGACTTGTAATGGCCTCGAAGTTGAATGTTTTGCCTTTGTGTCACACAATTAGTGTACGCGTGGCTATATGGAGTGTGAGTGTGTGCACGGAAATGTTTTTCAAAAGGGAAATGCTAATGAGGTGTTTCGTTAAGGGTATTTTTAGAATAAACTGATTTTTTTTACGTTTTTTTTTATGTGATGTATTATGAGAGAACGATCTGTCTTGATTTTTGAAAAAAATTGCTTGAGTTTGACTCAAACCTAGGCCAGCTCGGCTTGTTAAGTTTTCACTGAGCTCGAGCTCGTAAAAAACTTAATAAACAAGTTTGAATAGAGTATAACTCAGTTCAGTTCGTTTGCAGCCCTAATTGTGCCCATGCCTAGGCCAGCTCGTCTCGTTAAGTTTTCACTGAGCTCGAGCTCGTAAAAAACTTAATAAACAAGTTTGAATAGAGTAAAACTCAACTTGGCTCGTTTGCAACCCTAACCGTGCCCGTCCCTCAAGGCGCCTACATGATTGATCACAATCTAAGCAAATTACCCGACGTTAATATTGATCCCACCTAAATCCTCGATGCACATTATAAAATTATGATCAAAAATTTTTTTTTTTTTAACAAAGTCAAAATTAATCCAATAAACTGGTTTATTTTCGGCTTTATTAAAAAAATTAGTTTGACCATAATTTTATACGTTTTGGATTTCTCTCGTCGAGACAATTCAATAATCCACGAAAACTTGACGCAAAACTAACAAAAATAATTTTTTTGAATAAAGACAAAACGAATAAATCAAAAAATCAATTTATTGTTTTTTTTTTACAAATTAGGCCTAAATCAAAGGACATTCCTATTGCAAATAGAGTGGTACTCCAATGGTAGGCACCGTGTACTAGCATGCATAAGATATAGGTTCAACACTCACTAATTATCACCTAATAACTACTAACACTTCTTGCACTTTTAAAAAAGGACGTGTTTTTAATTAGTAACTTCTAACATTGTGATATTGTGGGGAGAGGTGGTTAAATTAAATGAGTTGACTGCTGAATCAATTGCTTTTGACAAAGGCCGTATGTTCATCGCTACCGACTTTTTGGAATGCATTAATGAAGTGGTTCAAGTTAAGATTAAGGGTGATACATATCCTGTTAAAGTCATTGAAGACCCAATGGCTGAAACGTCATGAGAAAATCGGGTTTTTACATCAATAAAATTACGGAATGAAAAGAAGTGGAAGAAATCAGTTACAGTCTTGGAGGTGGTTTCTGATGACGAGAGCTTTGGACAACGAGGAGGCAAATGTTGAGGAAGACGGTGATGACATTTCTCAGACCTATGTGGATCCTAACCAAACGTCATGAGAAAATCGGCTTATGCTACTCCTTCTGATGGTAATATATTAGCGGATATGTCTATTGTTGAAGAATCCAATTCTTTAGTCAGTAATAGCCTTCTAGAGGTCTCGAAGGATGATCATTTGGAGAGTTTGGGATTAGAGTCCAAGAACGCTCCCCATCATGACAATCTGGTTGCTGGAGTTGGGCTTTGATTATGATAGAAGAATAGTGTTGGGATAGATCATAGATGAGGATCTTGCTCCTAATTCATTTTTAGTGAGTTGTTCTTTTTCGAGTCCTAACTATAGGGAGCAACAAGTCTCTAGACCTTCTGGCACCAAGAGAAGAGTTGGGGGGTAACATTCGGGGGGAGAGATCAGTCCATGAAGCTTTACAAAATTTGGAAAGGAGAATGAAAAGATCAACGAGGAAGCTCAAAAAGAAGAAGCTACTTAATGAATTTGGAGTTAAGACAGGCAAGATAAAACATAGACATATGGAGGTATCTTCATCTTCATTATCTTCCAGTGACATTTGCAATAGAAATTCGGTTTTATTTAAGGAAGCTAGCAAGACTTTGGCCTTAAAGGACTCTTTGGGGATTAGTCTTAAAGGGAGACTAAATTTTGATTTAAAGAAATTTGTTGAGATGCAAGAAGAAGAAATAGCGGATAGGGAAAAAGCGGAAAGGGAGAGTTGCGATCTTGATGACGTGGAGGATGAGGACTTGGAGGATGGTGCCTCTCTCTCTGTGGAATTTTAATTTCCGGATCCTTTTTCTTTGGTGATGTGAGGTTTGTTTCGGGCTGCTTTTCATAGGCTTTGAGGTTTTGTGGTCTCTTTCTCTTTGGCTGTTTTGATTTCTGGCTTTTTAGCAGTTGCTAGTTTTTTTTTCCCTGGTTTGTTGTTGTTCTTCGGTTTTGTTTGTGGGCTTGTGAGGCTTGGTGTTTGTGTGATCGCTTTTTTGGGGTTTGGGTTTTCTTTCTGCTATTTTGGTTGGCTTCTTGCCTTTTTGATTCTCTCGGTCTCGGGAGGCTTTTTGCTGGTATGCCCTTGATCCGTTTAATCTTTGTCTTTCCAAAGATTAATAAATTTCTTTGTTGATAAAAAAAAGAAAATATTTGTGATATTGTTAGGGTTGGTTTTTTCTTTATTTCTTTTGATCAATATTCTTATGGTCGTTTTTTCTTATAGTCGAGTATCCGACTAGTTCACATGTACCTCAACCAATTAAGGGATCTTGATGTCGAGGACCGGACAAATTTATAGTGACCTCGAAGTTTGAATGTTTTGCCTGTGCGCGGACTCCTAGGTTGTCTTTGATTGACCAATTTAGACGTGATTACGAATTTCATGGATTTGTGTTTATGGTACATGAACCATAATAGTTGGCAAGTAAATGGACAACTAATTCACGAAACCTTGTGTTTGGATCTAAGAATTTAAACAGTATTACACGAGTTAAAAAAACTTATACTGTATTTCTTTAGAAGTAACACTGTTTTCTTCTCTGTCGCATATCCAAAAGTCCAAACACAATCAACAATGTTGGACGGTGAATCTTCTCAATCCATTCAAAAAGGGCGTCAAACAAGAAGACTTTAAAGATATCCACTAATTTATCTATGAAGTGGCCAAATTGTTGTTTTGGAATCAGTAAAGGACAAAATAATGTTTGTTGAACGTACCATCATTCCTCTCTATGTAAGAGCATATTCTATCGAGCTCTAAAACTCTGTTTTAGAGACGGGGTGTGTCATATTGAAGGAAGATTTTGTAATTTATTCATTTTTTTTCAATTTTTGATACTTTAAAAGAGACAAAAGGGTCCCTATAAATACAAAAAGTTAAAGAAAAGAGAGAATAAATTACAAAATCTCCATTCGATTTGTCACAATCGATCTCCAAAATAGAATTTTAAAATGCTCATGATATTTTTTAGAAAAAAGAAAAATAATTCTTTCCCATAAAGTTTATATATATCATAGGGTTTTGGAGGCAACTTCAATTCAATTCAAAATATTCGCCGTGCAACAAAAAATAACCAAATTGACGTGATTTTCCAAAAAAAAAACACAAGTCTCGCAAATAAATCTCGTGTCTATCCGGGCTAGATCCACAATGAGATAATGGCCAGATCATTATTTTTTGTACTTATTCAAAAAAAAATTCCACATTTTTTAGTTTCATGTCAATTTTTTTTTTTGCGGATTATAGGTTTCTCTCGATGAGAGGAATTTGAAAAGTGATGTGCAAACAACAGCAACCCAGGTCCGGCTTGGCTTTCTGCCTTCCAAATGCTAATCCTCCATCAGTTTATCTAGAATGTATTGTAGCATCAAAAATTTGAACTGTATACAGTAAACCTTGCTCGGCCCCTCCTTTGAAAATGCCCCCATTGCTCAAATTTGTATTAGGCCACGACCCATGCACCTAAGAGATTGTTTGACCAAACCATTAGTTATCATGGACTTGAAAGTTGAAGTTTGCCCACCTTTATAGCCCGTTTTAGAACATCTGCATCAGTGTCTTTGAATTTAAGATCAAATTTCCTTTTAAGAAGCCATTTTATTACTTTAGCTAGTTACTTTTAAAACATTTTCGCATCAGACTCTATATTCTAACTGCATCTTACTACAATATGATTTCTCTTTTCATTTTTTATTCACTCTTTTTTACTTAAATAGTAGTCTTTTTCTAAATGTCAACCTAATCAATTGTTACACTTTTAGGACAAATACAATTTAATGGTCGTATTTTTTGAATGTTTATAGTCATTTTTTGCCCACGCGAGAATCGATGCAATCGGACGGCCCCATGAGCTCGATCCAAAATTGGCCCTACGAGCTTGATTCTCACGTGGTCCACTCGGAATTTGATTTTGAGATGAATGAACGGTTCGAATTGACCATGTGAGACCCACAGGGCATCCCCAACGCCGGTCGGTACGTGGTCGGTACCAATAGAACGGTTCAATGGGAAGAGGCACAGAGGATTTAACGCAGATGCTCTTAAAAGAGTGATTTCAAGTGAAAACGACACGAGGGAGGTACAAGAATCACTCACTTTTAATCTACAAAAAATTTGACTCCCCTAACTCCAATGATGATATCTTCATGTGGGCTAAGGAATCCTGATAGATATGCAATTATGCATGATGGAAGGTCAAGACCAACCGAATCCTCAAGATTTTGGTGCCTGCTTTAAAGGTGGATTTCTGTTGTACCCCATGGAATCAAAAGGCTTTTTAAATTGTTGATTTTATACCTGGATTTGACAAGACCAACCGAATCCTCAAAGATTTTGGTGCCTGCCTTCAGTGGCGACTCTAGAAGTTCGAAAGCGTGGGGTCATTCATAAACGTCAAATATTTTTATCAATCGTAAATCAAAGAAAAACATCACAATAATGACAACTAAAAATCTTATTTCAACAAAAATCGCATTTAAAACTCAACCTACCAAAACAGATTAACATCTCCTTGTTAAAAGAATAAAACGAATGACTAGGATTTAAACAAATCACACAAATGAGTAACTTTTATGAATTTTTAGGAGTTATCCAGTGGTGTCACCACCGAATTTAGGGGGTTCATTTATGATTTTTTCAAAAATTTCAATATGATAGTAGTATTTTCTTTTTTACCCCGTGGGGTCGGCTGACCCCCTCTCCACAATGTGGAGTCGCTCTTGCCTGCCTTAAAGTGATACAATCAGAAGGCTTTTAAATTGCTGATTTATAGTACATGTATTTGAGCAGCAAATCTAAAGGAAAGTATAATAAGTACTTCAGCACTCCACAAGGGATTCTCATGGGTGGTTGCTCAATCAACTGTAGCACCTGGTGAACTCATTTGCTAAAATCATGATTGATTTTAACAACTGAGTTGCTAATTTTTTTTTTGAAAAACTAGGCCTAGAGCAACGAATTGAAGCAACATAGGGCATCTAGAAGGCAGAGCATTTCTAGAACCAAGAAACACTAGTAGGAGACAGCAGCCAATCCTGACTGCCCTGTTCCAAGAAGAAAGCAAAAAACATGTTTTCCGTGGGTTGAAAAGTAAACCTAAATGGGGAGCAAGAAGGTCAACTCTCAGTAGCAGAGAGCAAGTGCTTCTACTTGGTGTCCGTGTCACACATTCTACAATACCACCACTATAACACTATTGTAAGTCAAACACTTGAAGGTAGAATAGTGATCAACAACCGCGCCCGGAATTGGGGGTCCTGTAGTGAGTAAGCTTACTACATGCATATAGTGAGCTTTCTCGGCCGTCCGATCTGAGATCAACGGTCCAGATTAATTGGAGTTAAAGTAAATGTAAAAAAGTTTTTAAAGTGTAAAACGATCCGGACCGTTGATCTCTGATCGGACGGCCAAGAGAGCTCACTACACACATGTAGTGAGCTCACTCACTACAGGGCCCCCGGATCCCAACCGCCCACAGCATTCACAATCTCACATAGGATAACATTAGGATGTGTTTGGAAGTTTGGGTTTTGGCGAAAATCGCATACCGAAAAAGAAAAGCGCAAGTAAAATACGAATCGCAAATCCTGTCTAAATCCAAGATTTCATGGTGAAGAAACAAAATACGGATTACACAACATGTTTGTTTTCGCTTAACTGAAAAGGCGTAAATCGTTTTTCGTATAATATGTGAATTCGGTATACAATGGCCAAGAATATGTTGGTTACTAACCACCATTTCATCCATACGAATATACGATTATAATGGGATACAACATAACATACGGATGAAATGGCAAGGACATTCATAATACAATTGATCAAAGTCCTTGCTCATTCCTGCCATGATTGGTGGATGCTAAACATCAGATTCAGATCATATGCGAAGACATTAGAGTTGAGAGCTTCCAAATCCCAAAGCTGCAAGTTTCTACAAAATTATGGCCTTCTGAATGCTGGGATACAATTTTGACTGTCTTCACCTGAATTACTTCCTCCTAACGTGTATTACGGAAGAAAGTGAGCTAACTGAATCACCATGACGCTGATATCGTCTGTGGAACCTCTCGTTACTGACAGGTCAACGAGCTTTTTACAGGCAGAAAAAGGCTCCGGGTTAGCGATTCCTACAAGCGAAGGGCGACATACATCTACTGCCTCCTGATTACTAACCTGGAAAGCGAAAACAACGCATCAGCGTATAACTCTTGCGAAATGAAGTCATCTAAGATACAATTTAAATGGTAGTAATAATTTGACGAGTGTGATTTTGTACCTTATCCCAAAGTCCATCAGAAGCAAGGATTAAGAATTCGCATTCAGGTCTAATCCTTACTACTTTTGTCTCCGGTTCTGCTACTACCCATTGTTTTAGATGCTGATCCCCGAGTCCTCTCGATACAGCAAGAGACCCCTGTATTCTCCAAACTCCATGACAATTGTCCACATAGCCGCCCTACAGTAAGATAATTGCAAGAATTTCATCCATCAGCTGCAATTTCAGATGATATTTCACATTTTGCATAGCATGAAATTTAGGTTCGATTTGGACCCATGTGGATTTCAGGAAAATAAGTTATTCGGTGGCATTTTTGTAATTTTGAGGGGTAAATTTACCCCAAGAGATCAGGGTAGTCCAAAACACGAATAGACTCGTCCGGGCTGGTGCCCGCTCGGCACTGAAAAATTTGTCGGATTTCAGGCAAAGGTATTTGCACATTAATATTGTCAGACGAGAATAGCTAAAATTCAATTTGATAGCTTAAGTAAAGGTTTCATGATTGAGTTTAGGAACTCTGTCAAGATGGAGTTCAAACACTTACTGTGCGTTCAATCCGTTCTCTTTCATCTTCCCGAGAAGGCCGGTGATCAACTGTCAGGGCCTCAGCAACACCTTCTCGACTCAAAACAGCACGACAATCACCAGCGTTGGACACAACAAGGTCACCTTCACGTATCAATGCAGTGACGGAGCAAGTACCGCCGCTTGCACCTTCCTTCAGAAACTCTGCATCTGTAGTAAGGTAACCATCTTTCACTGCCTCTTCTACTTCTTCTTTACATCTCCTCGTCACTTCCTTCATAATGTTCCTATCCATGTTGTTTGCCGCAAATTCAGCAGCTTTTGCCCCTCCATGCCCATCAAAAACACCAAAGAATGCCTGCACTTATGTAGGATAATGCAACTTTAGTATTTATTGAAATAGTACCAAATTTCGAAGGACAACAACAAAAAACATCTGTAGAAAACTAATTACGTTCAATACACAACATGGTGTCTGACACTTTCAAAAGTTATGCCAAAATTTCCTGATTTTAACCAACTTTTTTCTTTTCAGATCAAAGATGATTAGTAGACTATCAAAACACGCAAAGCCCTCTTACAACTCTAAATTTGGTGACACTTCAATCTACCGAGATGTGCTTCATTGCTTCCATTAAAAACTCAAAAGTTTCCATTTTCGTTTCAATCTTCCAACTACAATTTTACTACTAATTTCCCAATCAACTTCAACTTATCATAACAATTTCTATCTCAACATCAAACTACGACAATCCCAACAAATTGTCCTGGACCATTACATAGGTTCCAATCACGGCGAGTTTTCCATTTTCTAAAACTCCTAAATACGGATTTTGAGACGGATCATTTTCCTCGCATACATCTAACTATTTTAGGAGTTTTAACACTTTTATCTAAAAATGGGCAGGCCGGTGAGGCCACTATCGATTTTTATCAAATTCCACTACTTGAGAACACAACCAACCAACAATAGAAAACTCGTCAATACCTGTTTAGAATCGCCTTGTAGATTAACAACCGCGGAATACCGATCCTCCATCGTCCTCCTTTTCCCTTTCCTACAGTACACACAATACCCTTCGCCCTCGACCTCCACCTCATCCATCGGACCCACCTCCGCCGGCGCTTCCACCGCAGGAAAACTCACCGCAGATATCGGAATGTTGAGCATCGCCGGCCTCTTCCTCTTCAAAACAGGAGAAGAAGAATACGAAGAAACGGGCTCATCCTCCGACTGGCTGTTTATCAGACGAATCGTCAAAGGCGATAGCGGAGACGTCGGTGAATAGTGGGAAGGCGTGGATGGTGAAGACGATGACGATGATGGCGGTGGGTTTACGGTAATTGGAGGAGAAACAGAGAGTTTGTAGAAGATAGGAGAAATTCTTGGCGATGAGGGTGGGAATACAGGCGAGCTCAACGCAACTGCTACGGCGCAAGACATGTTTTTTCGTTTGTACTCTTTTGAGAGCGTCAAGGGCGGCATTTCCTCTATATATACACAGCATTTCGGCTAACGGTGGGGAGTATTTTTTTAGGAAAGAAGGACCAATTCATACAATTAAATTAATTAATTAGGACTTAAATTAATTAATTAGGACTGCAAAGGAAGTTCGCTAGAAGGTCGATACTCGAGACTCGTCTCGATAAAAGCTTATTTGAAGTTGACTCGATCCTATAATATTACTTGGTAACCAAGTTTGAGCCAACAATATTAAACTTGTGATTGTCGAGTTATTTTGACGTGTGGCGGTAGAAACTCTGCTTGAGTTGATTCATTGAGGCGAATATATATGTACTACACAAAATGTTAATTGGCGATGTGTGTTGTAATGTTATACTGAATGTTTCTCAATTATGTTTGAGCTTGGGCTTAGTTCAATTATGTTTTTGTTTGCC
Source organism: Vaccinium vitis-idaea (assembly GCA_963854785.1). Lineage (NCBI taxonomy): Eukaryota > Viridiplantae > Streptophyta > Magnoliopsida > Ericales > Ericaceae > Vaccinium > Vaccinium vitis-idaea. The sequence goes on along the minus strand of OY978224.1, from coordinate 36,449,315 downwards.
TTGAGCTCCCCTAATTTTCTCGACTCGAATAGTCCAAAACTTGGCTTGAGTTGACTCATGAACAATAATATATTTGTACTATACAAAATGTTAATTTGGCGACATGTGTTGTAATGTTATACCAAAGTTATCTCAACGAGCTCAAGTTCGAGCTCGATTTTGGCTCAATTATGTTCGTTCACCTTGAACTCACCTAATTTTCTCGACTCGAACCGTCCAAAACTCGACAATTACGTAGTTCATAAGAATCCAACCGGCATGTTCTCACCTTGCAAAGTTCGGTCGACTCTTGATATGTCAATAATGTCATTAATTACGACGGCAGTTGTTTTGGTAATGTCTTACTCTGAGGTTTGAGAGGGCGTCATCTCGACTAAGACAAATCACAATTACCTCTTCACCATGTTGTAAAGTCCTGCTACCTTAAAATGAAAAAAAGAAAACAAAAACGTTTTGTCGTTAGTAAATTGAAAACATTTAGCGTGATTTATTTTTTCCCTCAGATTTTTTTTTTTTTTTAAATTTTTTTCCTAATAGACACAAATAAAAATGTCAAAAAAAAAATCAATTTAAAAAAGATAGTATCACCAACTTAAGATAGAGAATCTTATTATTAAGATCACATTGCAATGAGTCAATGACCAACATAATATCCGCGATTGAAAATCTCCATGATTTATTGATGGTATGTCAAATTGCCGCATAATTCAATACGAATCCGGGGGAGGCGCTGTGCCTGTGCGGTAGGTGTTGTGCGGCAAAATTACGGCGTTTTGCTCATTTTCTTGGTATATCCAAGGGCATGATTTCCACTTTTTTAACTTTTAGCAGCATTAAAAGATTGCCAGTAAAAGCCCTAAAATCGCAGGTAAAGGTATTTTCGAAGCGAATGACTTCGGAATTCAGACTGCCGCCAAAGCAACTGTCGGGAAAAGACCGTCGTTACAAGTTTCATATTATTAATATTTAATAGCACTCTTACAACCACCGCTCAAGGTGCGAAAATAAAAATTTTAGGTATGGGTACCCAAGCACTTAACCGCTAAGCTCCATGAAGTTTTGTGTTTTATTAAGAAAATAATAATATTTACATGATATATTACTATCATTACGGGCGGTATTTTGCTTTAGCTTCATTAATTATTACTTCTATCGGTGGTTTCACGCTACAGCCTGTAATAGTCACTATTACTAGTGGTTTCGCGTACCTATCGTTAATAATTGCCTTTTGTGGTTGTTTGTCATTCGCAGGTAATAGCACGCTGGTAAAAAAAACGGCCGATAAAGGCTATTTTTGGTGTAGTGATAAACATTACTCAAATGAGCTCGAGCTTACCTTAATTATTTTGTTCGAGTCAAGCTCGAACAATCCAAAACTCAACTTGACTCCGCTCGTTTGCAGTCTTACATACAATATCCTAGAAGGTAGGTGACTTTAAGGAGCTCAACCATTGAACTTAGATAACTTAGCTTTAAAAACAAACCGAAAGGATTAAAGAATTTGTCAGTATTTATTAATCTATATATGAACTTTTAAGAGGATCGAGTGGTATCACTGTACACTTCTAACCTTCTCTTGAAAAATTCTTTAATCCTCTTAAAAGAATTAAGACCCTCTCACCATTAGTAAATTGCACGTGGTTTATTGCATCAGTTTTGAGAGGGTCTCATATCCTCTCAGACACGCCTCTTTCTCATCATGCTAAGATTTTTCCAAAAAGACTTTTATTAGTTTTTTGCAAATTTCTGAAATTTCTCCTGGTTTAATTTTCCTCCTGGCGGTTGTTTTTCCCAGACACTTCTTTGTTTTTGTTTTTCTAATTTTTAGAGCATTGCTTAAAATCGAGTAGCCAAATCAACAACATACAATTGAAAGTCTCCATGATTTAACGATGTAACGACAAATTGCCGCATAGTTGAATATATATATATATATATATATATAGAATCATAATTTTAGCTTTTTTATTAGCTATGGTTGTTAATTCGACGTCGTATGAGATACTCAAATTGTCTTAGTCGATATTTATTGGGTGTCCATAGGCAAGATTTTAAGATACGTAGAAATCAATTTAACTCTAGTGACTTCTCAACATTTAACCCATATAATTTAGGAATAACCTATAGATCGATTGATTTTAATAGTTTGTCTCCACTAAAATTGCTCAATTAGGAGAATTGTCTATTGGACGATAATTGAAGATTAAATTTGATTCTTCCAATTTTCACACTGTAAAACATTTTCGACAATTTAAGTAACTATTAAATCTCGAGATACATGTGGTATCATAATGTGACCATAAAGGGTCCGGGGTCTCTGATGGGTACTTAGTGCACTGCACCGTGCAACGCATACCACAGACGTCCATCTTGGAATTAATGGTCCGGATTCGCTGAAGTTTTATTATCGGTAATAAAGCACTTTGACCAGTAAGAAAACGTCTGCGAATCCAGACCATTGAAAACACTTTTGGATGGCTGGGATGTTGCGCTGCACGGCAACGCACTAAGCGTGTAGCATAGACCCGAACCCAATAATAAATCATCATTGTATGCATACTAAACCCAAGAAAGTTTAGCATATAAAAAATAAATATGCTCTATTCTATATTTGTCCTCTTGAGTAAGTGACAAGAAATATAAAAAATACTAGTACTGAAAAAGTTAAATATTTTTCGGCCGGCTGCATAATAATTAATAACCCATCAAGCTCTCTTTTAATCTGTTGGTTTCAATATTTGCTCTCACTACTATTCCTAGTTCTATGTATAATAATCAATTACTATATAGTTTGGGATAATTAATGTTGTCAACTACTATATACGGAGTACATCATATATGGGTGTACTATCAACTCAAAAGAAACAAAAAATCATGGGTCTTTAGTGGATGGGTGCATCCATGTATTGCATCATGTATCGATATGATTTACTTTAGTGTAAGTTATTTAGTGCCTCTAGCATTGCTTGGTATTTTAAGTTGGCATATGGCACGCCAGCTTAAAAATATATATATTTTCCACTGAGAGAAGTTGATTAGGTACTTATAAATACCTAAATAACTTGATTTTTTACACAAATAACGAAAAACTAGCATTGAACGAAGATAAAAGGTTCATTTCGTAAAAATAATAGCTCAATTACTTTAATTAAAAACCACAAGATAGCTGAATCAAAAATTTATTCCTTTTAACACAAAAAAAAAAGAAAAAAAAAGAGCCCGGGGAAAAATCTGATTTTATGTGGTGTCCGGCTATGTGGACGGTGAGGGTGGCATATTTTTGAGGGAAGTGTTTATTACTAAGATTGACCAAATCTCGTCAAAGCTCAACTACGTATTGGGTGCGGAGTTCTTTTAGTTGTAGGGAATGAGTCTTTTTCAATTGGCTCATTCCTTTTTGCTTTTTCTTTATTTTTTTTTGGGAGGAAAGGTCTATTGGCTGCCGTCATTAATACTCTGGACATGACTGTTTCTTGTTCGTAAAATAGGAAAATTTATTTACGGTGAGTTCTTGAATAGATTTTATCAAGATTTGATAAAATCAAGCCTTGATTTTGCTAGGGGTGCTTTGGCAAAAAAATCAAAAGTTGGTTTTTTCGTTTTGTTCTTGTCCAACTTTTTTTTTGTGTTTGTTAGTTTTGCGTCAAGTTTTTGTGGTTTATGGATTTGTCTTGTCGAAACAAATCGAAAGAGTATAAAATTATGGTTGAAACTATTTTTTTTAATAAAGCCAAAAATAAACCAATAAACTGGTTTATTTTCAGACAGACTATTAATAATCCAAAATGAACGATACTGGAGGTTATGGCAAATCCAACAGGGATTTGTATAAAAAAAATTACAATTATCGGTAGAATGTTATTTGTTGTAAGTATATAAAAACAAATACAGAAAAAATGCAGACGGTAGAGGGCATGCAGAAGCCAATTCTAACAAACTTAGGCATATTTCCCCTTACCATACCTTCTGTTTTTTTTTTTTTACTGCTACCATGCCTTGTGTTGATTCCAGGATCCTACCCTGGGATAGAGCGGGAGGGGGGCCAGTAGAGGCTGTTGTCCCTGCAAGGAAAAAAAAAACTCTAGTATTATATAGGATTTTTTTTCCCTACGAATTATATAAGTTCGCCCTTGTAAAGTGTTTTTAAAAAATATATATATATATCGTCCTTGTGTAATGAAATTCCAGGCTCCGTCTCCCTAATCCTACCATTGGTGGGAGAAAAGAGAAAGAAAGGAAACCCACTACGAGAAATCACCCCTGCGTAATGAAATTTTGAACGTAAAATACCTTTTGTTTTTTCTAAAACTATTTAGTGTTTACTAAAGCTTTGTTTTTTTTGGAACTGGATTTACTAAGCTTTGATTGAAGGACATCTTTGTATCAAAATTTAATTTCTTAGCATCTTTTGTGGACAGCTGATTGTTCATAGTTGGTTAACGTGCAAATGTTCTAATATTCTGAATTGAAAGAGTGACATTGACCAGCATTAAGCTTTGATTAATGCACATCTCATCATCTAAAAAAATAGAGTAGTTAAGTATTTGAATCTGACTTACATAGTTTTTTTTTTTTTTAACTACGGAAACTTAATTAATTCAGACTTAGATAGTCGGGCCAGTAGTTGTGTGCCACTATGAGATTCTGAGTTTACAGAGTCACATCGATATTTATAATCTTTAAGCGAAGTACATCTTGTGTAAAGAAGGAATAATTAAGTGTTTGAATGAGACTTTAGATTTCAAAAGGTTTGTAGCTACTATGAGATTATAGTTGACATGAGATTAAAACAATTGATTTAATTGGTGTGCAACTAACTTGATAATGTCGTAGCACCAAAAGTAAAAATAAATTGAAAGATGCCCTTTTTTTTTTTTTTTTTTATTTACGCGAGGGGAAGTTTAAGAGCATCTCCAATCTAATTTTTCAAAACTCTTCATTTTGAAGAACCAAGATAGTATATTTAACTAAAAAAATGATTTTGAAGAATACTATTATTTCCATGAACTCCACCATTCTTTATTTCTTCAAAAGTTCATCCATTTTTCTCCAAAACCTCAACTTTTCCTCCAAAGTAGGAGTATAAATTTTTTAAAAAAACATTCTTTACACCGGCGGCGTAAACCAAAGTTTCCTCCAAATCGATTGCATTGTGTCATACGTCCATATTCTACCTTTTGGGACAATTGTTTGGGCACATGGCACAATGTAATCAATTTGGAGGAAACTTTGGTTTACACATGGCACATGTCATATGTCCATTATTCTTCGTATATGACGAATAAAATATATATACATATATATTTCATTTTGAATGACTCAAATGAAGTATGGTTGGTGGAGATGGATTCTTCAAATTAAATGAAGAGTTAAATTCTTGATTAATGGAGTTGCTCTGAAATTTGCTTATGGAAGTGTCATAAGCCGGATAAGAATATATAAAACATCTTTCTTAAGCTATTTTTTGTAAGTACATTGAGCAGAGGTGGCACCAGGCACACCAGTATTCATTAATTTGGTAAGCCAGCCACCAAATACTCGATCAACTTGATTTTTTTACCAGATTTTGGATCCACAACCAAGTCAACAACCAGCAAAATTACGAAGGCAATTATTTTAGAATCAGGCTTGTATGCATGGTTTCAGTAATTTATTAGTTGTCCAAAAGTATTATTAATGGTTAGTTTTATTGAAAGTTTCTTCCCTAGCTATTCTTTCTGGGAAGAATATTTTTAGAACTTGTATTGTTGATTGCCGAGAGAGAAGACTTAGATAGAAGCTTCTTTAATTGCAGTCCAAACGCATAGAAGTTGGGTCCATTATTTTAGTGTACAAACAATTAGAAATGTCACTAAAAGTTATCTTATTTGGGGGAATGATTTCATAACATAACGCCCCTTGAGTTTTTTTCGATTTTCTTATGTATATTGGCCCGCTATTTATGTGATAAAACTTGTCGAAAAAACAACTAGTTTATACGTTGCCAAAAGTTAGATTTGGCTTCAAGTCTCCACGTCCATACCCCATCAATTAGAAATTACATGGGTAACGTCGTTGTTATTGTATTTAAGGTAATAATGAAAACTTGATAGATATAACATTGTATGCCTTTGTTAATTTGAACTTACTAGACTTCTCTTGTTTATATGACATCCATAATAGATTTGTACATTATTGGTTTATTTTCAGCTTTATTAAAAAAAATATTGTTTTGACTATAATTTTATATTTTTTGGATTTATCCTGTCGAGACAAATCAATAATTTAAGAAAACTTGACGCACAATTAACAAATGTAAAATTGAATAAAAATAAAACGAATAAACAAAAGAACCAATTTATTGCTTTTTTGCCAAAGGAAGCCTAATTTTCTACCGGTAAATCATAAGAGTTGGATATCCAACAAATTGGAGATGACATGAAAATGTCGCCAAAATGAAACTTTCAAAGACAAATATGGCCCATGAAATGGTTTTGACAAGTTCTAACAATAACTTTTGCCCGGCCGATGGAGAAGCACAGCGCGCAGCACACGATGGCTACTTCAATAGCAATTTTGGAGCCTTCACTGACATTGAGAAGTGTTTTTTTTATTGTAAAAGAAAACTAACACAACAGCTATCATTGAAATGTTCGTAGATTCGTATGTCACCAATGCAGGGAGACTTTTAATTGGACAAGTTCCCCTCAAATTTAAAAATTAGATCAACTCATTACTGGATTTTTGTCACTTTATGTATGGACTCGGCGATCTTGTAGTGGGGAGTCGCACTACAACTCTGTAGTGCGGCAATCTGAGCCGTTGATCTCGGTAATCAACGGCTTGGGTTTTATCTCGGCAATGAACAACTCGAATCATACAAGTGCGGAGATGAAATCAGGACCATTAATTGGGTGATCAACAGCTTGAATGCCGATCACCAACTTGAATGCCGCATTACCGCACTACAGGATCCCTAATTCCCTGTCTATATTTATTTATTGGAGTACAAGTTGAAGTAACTTAAAGATGAATAATTTAAAGCCAGTGCTAAGTCAAATAAAAAAACCATTTCAAACCCACCCTCTTAAGGCATTTGTATTTTATTTTTTTTAGCTCATTCGCTCCAAATTCTGGGCCAACTACGTAGCCATTACTCATTTGTTTATCCATTAAACCCGACCCTACATTATTAGTGTTATTTCAAATAAATAAACCTTTTTCTTATCAAAGTGAGGGTGGAAGCCAATTGGGCTATGAGTTCTTAACACTTAAACTATTTCACCAATCTACTTGAACAAAATCTAACCGTTGGGTTAGGAGTTATTTAGGGCCAATCTCGCCCTCCGGTAAATTGGAGAGAAGCGAAGTTGGCTTTAAACGAGGCTCTTGTTGTGCAATGAAATTGGTCGTCACGGTTAATTGAAGTGCGCGCTAGCTAATTCAGACACCTAATTATTATATATATAAAAACGGGCCTAAGCTGTGGTAAAATTGGATGAAATGCCAACTATTGATAAGTTATGCCCCAAAAAAGAGGGAAAAGAACTTGATCAGTAAAGCTTCCCTTTCATGTTGATAAAAAATAATTAAGCCTAAAAAGTTAGCTGGCTTATTTTTCGTCTTTATTTGATTATTTTTTTTTGTGTTTTTTAGTTTTTCATCAACTTTTTGTGTATTATTGATTCGTCTCGGCGAGAGGAATAAAAAAAGTAAAAAATTATGATCTAATCATAATTTTTTTTGAATAAAGACAAAAATAAGCCAAAAATCAGCTTCTTACACTTTTTTCGATCTTATTCAATAAATTGAAAGTTTTAGTCATAATCTTTTACCTTGTTGGATTCCTCTCGCCAAGACGAACCAATAATACTAAAAAAATCGTCGCAAAATGAACAAACACAAAAAAAAATCAAATAAAGACAAAACAAAAAGTTAAGTTGGCTTTTTAAGCCAAACCTAACGTAAGTCAAGCTTCCTTTTATAATTCATCCTTACTCCAAACTTCTCTTTATTAGAACTCATTCTAGATCAAGTCAATGATCAGACATCTTAGTATTATATAACTATCTCTGTACTACTCGTGGAGTCAATAACAAGTTATTAGGCCATAACATACTCAGAAGTTGTACAAAAAAGAAACTATTCCGATCATTGTTGTGAATTGAGAAGGAGCCTATAAAAGTTCGAATACTTTAAAACTGGACTGAACTGAATCACAATAAAACTGGATAGGAGCTCTATACGTCAAATTCTTGTAACTCAACACTCTTCTTCAATAGGAAGAATCGTAGAATGTTTTTTTTTCTTTAAGCGGCAAATAAGAGATTTTATTAATCAAATGTAAATGATATAATAAATTAAAAGGACATGAGCTAGAAAAAAGACATTACAACTGGATTGATATGGATCTTGTGGTTGTCGTTGGTGTGGAAAAAGCCTAACATGTTAGGACCCGATTGGATGAGGTATTATTTTTAGGAGTACTATATATGATATATGGAGGGGGATAAGATAGTAGGAGGTAATATGTGTGGAGGGTGGCCCCACATTGATTTGACTTTTAGGAGCGGGGATTAAGTAGTTTTTGGTTTGGATGATTTTGGTAATATGGTGGTATAACCGTATAAGGATGTAAAAAAATGTCAAAAGACAAATTTGCCCTTATGCATGCCCAATTTAAATTTTAAGCGTTATTTAAATATTAAATACAAGACTTATTAATTTATTACACTTGTCAACAAATAAGCTATAATAACTAATTAACTCACAAATAATTGTATTTAATTTATCTGAAATATAATTACGAAGGTTTAAAAAAAACACAACTTTATATATATTTTTTGTATCAGATTAAAGATCTCTAGGAGTAGTTTAATTTGGTGCAAAAAAATCATGGGCGAAAGTATTATATTTTTTGATCCGAAGAAAATTGTAAGCCTAAAAAAATGACTAGAATTTGCACCAATGACAACAATACATATCAGTAGCAATACCAGGGGTATTGGGAGGGGGGGGCTAGAATTTGCACCAGTGGCAACAATACATATTAGTAGCAATACCAGGGGTATGGGGGGGGGTATTAAAGGGGTGCAGTAGTCATTTTCCAGGGGGTATTAGGGGGTCATAGATATGGACACCCCATCGGGCGTCCATAAATAACACCCCATCACTTATTTTTGACAAACCATTTCATAGCTGTGGACCCGGGCATAAATAAGACCCCCTATATTTATGCCCCCAATAAAACCCATCAAAACGGGCCGCAAGAGTCTAAGCATCCCAACAACCTTATACACTTGACAATTATGTCGCTCGAGCCTTTAAAGAAGTATACAATTAATAAGAAATCAACCAAACTCCGAAAGATAAATACAACACAAAAGTAAGACAAAGTTTTGTCCGGATGATCTCTGCCACCTCTTGTCTTGTGGGCCCACTATGAGTTCATTGAGGCAATCTGAATCGTTTGTATGGTAGAGCCTGCAAAATAATACTTCTATGTAAAAAAATAAAATAGCTTAATCGGACATAAATAAGTATGTAAAAAATTGAATTTTTGTTTACAAAATGGACGGTCGTGTATAATTTAACTCTCATGATTAGGCCGTCTATTTTTGTAAACTAAAATGTAATATTTGACATAGTTAATGATGTCCGATCAAGTTGATTTTTTGTATGAATCTGCGTCCTCAAATTTTGGTCCCCCGTTATATTCTAACCGGATAAAAACTAGTTATAACTTTAAATCGGTAATGAATTTTATATTCAATATGAATATTGTTTTGATAGATCTCAATTAAATCTATAAAACAATGTTTTAAAATTACGTAAAATAATATAAATTACGAGATATAATCAATTGAAAAGTAGCACGAACTTCCAAAAGGGGCAAATAAATGGAGACGGAGGGAGTATTACTTTGCGAGTCCCACAAGATGAACGGTTCAAATTTACGCTCATCTGTCCAACGTTCACCCTTTACCTTAACCACTAGTAAGGTACCCTATAGCCGTTCCTACTTGTCTGACTCCAAAAGATGATTCTGGTTCTGATTCAAGACAAACCGAGGTGATAATTCTGATGACTCAAATAGTCAAATGCATTTTTAAGGTCTTGTTCCACAACTACTGGCTTTCCATTTTTTTTGTTTTGTTTTTATTTATTATTATTTTTGTTCACTTTTGTTAGTTTTGGGTCAAGTTTTTGTGGATTATTGATTCGTGTCGACATGAGAAGTAGGAAAAGTAAAAAATTATGTGCATTACCCAAAAAAATTTGAGTAAAGACATGTCCCTCCATTGGCAGAGGTTTTGCTGTTGCAATTGTCTTTTTCGGTGAATGATGCCTTGTTCCGATTACTTGGAGACAGTAATGTCCCGTTTCTAGCAATGTGCACCAGTCACGGATTAGAGATATTTACCTTCGTTTAGGCAAACAACTTTTGTCGTTTTGTGCCCTCCTACGTCTTATGATCTCGTACTCCAATAATTTGATCATCGTTGGTTATAATGGCAATGCCAACGATTTCTAACCAAAAAAAAAAAAAAACCAAAAATATGGTGCATTTCACAAACAATAGAGGAGGGAAAAATATTAAGTGCACAAAAAATCTAAGCAGAAGATTGCAATTTTCTAGGTTAATTTGGACACAGAATGTAATTTTATGGGTAGATTTTATGTGCAGAAGAGCCACCTCGTATAATTAATCTCCTCTCCCTTTCATCCAACGGGCCAGATCAAAGGAGATCAAGAAGCCCACCCAAACCAGGAAATTTTAGTACTAGGGTTTTGACTCCCTACCTTGCCAATTGAACAACAAAAAAGGGCGGGAGAGAGAGAGAGAGAGCAACAGTTCCATACACGCTCACTATCCACTCTTCACCCTCACTCATCAATCGACTCTACTCAGCGATTCAACTCGCCGCACCATGCCCGTCGGGGCTCGCTGCCTCACAGTTCTCGGCGAGTTCAAACCATTCGGTTTGATCGCCGAAGCCGTCGACGGGAAGCCCTCCGACGATGTCGTTAGCAAGTACAATTACTTCCTCTTCGATCCCGAAATCGCCAGGCAAAGAGACGGAGCAGAAGACCACTCTGACGCCGCCACCTCGAGCGGCCGGGGTGATCACGAGCTCTTCATCAGAGGGAATCGGTAATATGTTTTGCTCATAGTGATGCTCATTTGAAGTAGCGATTAACTAGCGTAAAGTTTTTGAATTTTTGGGAACATTAACTGATGGAATTTTGGTCGTGAATTTTCCTTGAATTGAAGTTAATTTTGACTGATCAAGTTGGTAGTTTGGCTAATGGGCTACCAGAGAATTATTTTTTCCACTCTAATGCATTGCGGTTTCACTAATGAGCTGGCACAATAAGTCCAGGTGCAACAAACCGCCGCATTGTTTATGACTATTTGGAGAGTAATCCGCGAACCATTTTTTGGTTGTAATTTTTCGTTGATGTGAAGTTAATTTTGACTGATCAAGTAGGTAGTTGGCTACTGGGATACCAGCTGGACTTGTTTAAAGCATAAAATTTTAAAAAATTAGCTTTTTAAAAAAATCTTTAAGTTGCGTTTGGCCGTTAAGCCTAAAGCAGAACAGTGTGAAACAGTTAATGACTTGTACAACTTAAAAAATTGTTTGTAGAAGTTCATTTCTAATGCATTTTGGTTTCAATAACTAGCTTCTACAAGAAGTCCAGCTGCAACAAATAGCCACTTTGTCTGTGACTGTTTGGAGAGTCCAACTTGTGAGCTGTTGTGGTTATTTGTTTGCCTTAACATAATAAGTAATTTAATGATTTCTATTTTTTGACTATGAATTTGTAGACTGTGCTATAGCTCTTATACTTCCATTTTGTTTTTACTCGTTTATGACTATTGCTTTCTGGTAAACTTGTATGGTTGACCCTTCTGTTTATTTGTCTGTGGCAGAATAATATGGACTACAGGTTCACGAGTGTATAAGAGATTCACTTTACCTTCCACAGTCATCATGGTACTTGACTAATCCATTTGCTTTTTGAAACCTTTAGTTTGTAGTTGCATCGATTCTTGATTTCCAATGAGAGTTCTTCTTCTTGTTCACCAATGCGGTTACTTCTCGTGGATGATATATAGGCAATGAAATAGATAAGCAGCATTGGAATTTGGGCGGCTGCATGATTACTGTTTTAGTGAACGCTTTTATGATCTTTTCTTGGTTAACTCAATTATTATTGCAATTTTTTCCTGATGTTTCCAAATGAAGGCAGTTGAAAAGAACCGCGAAATGTATTTGAGAATGTTCTGGCTAGTTTCAGTCAAATTGCTCTTGACATCGTCTGAGTCTGAGGGGGCTTGTTTGTTCACTTACTATTTATGCATTATGCTCCAGTTCTCATATCCATACATGTGCATCTGATACGCTGCAGTCTTGTTTGCTATTTTATTGTAGTAGAACTTTTTGACTAACATTTTAATGATAATTTTAGGCGTGCTGGTCTCGTATGGGCAGTTTGTCTGAAGCTTTTCTCTGTGTCCTGCAAATTGATAGTCTAGCGGTCTATGACATATCAGGTGAGTATGTATGCACAGTCCTATCGGTATCTAGTTGTTTTGTCATATATCCGATTCCGTGTTATAACTTGTTTGCCACATAGGGGTTTGATCTTTTTGATACTTATTCCTTATATGTAGATTGTACGTTGAACATTTGATTTTCAAAGCAACTTTGAATTCGAACAGGTTTCTTTGTGGGTAAATTCTTACGAAAGAGTCTGGACGATTACTATTTCCATCACAAATGAAACTGCTTTCATTGTCAGCAACTTTTGTGATTGGGAGATCTCCATCTCTTTGGAGCTGCATATGTTGCACATGTTTTAATTCTGTTTGGATTGCAAAAGTGTGAGTGGCCTCAAATCATTGACAAACAAAAGGAGATTTATTGTCCATCAGTTGACGATTGATTGGCAGGGTGTGGTACTTGTGCGGGGGATGGGGGTTTGCAATCATGGTGACAAGGGATGTCAGTCTTCTAGCTTTACCGTTGGGTGGTGGTCAGCACTCAGCAGAGAAAAGAAGGCATTGATAAGCGGCTGAGGGCATAAGTTATGTGATTGTGGTATCTTGGGGGCTGGGGACTCCTTGGTTGTGGCTGGTTGGTGGTCGGGTCGCGGAGATTCAGCTACAGATTGGGGGTAGGGGTCGGGGGTTGATGAGTGGGATTTGATTTGCTGTGTTTGACCACACAATTTGCCATTTAGTCATTGACTTGGTTAGATGCCACTGGTCGGCGATCGAAGTTATTATTTTTAGTGGGTAAAGAAAAAAAATGTAGCTTGAAAACATAAATTGCTGACAAATCTAAACTTTCTTCAGCGTGTTTCTTGATGGCCAGTTTATGGAAAGGTGTCTTTAGAAGTATTCTAAAGCATGGGGTATCATGTACAGTGAGATTGTCCGCCCTTTTCCTCATTACAGTGAGATTGCCTGACATCGCGAAAGCAATGTTTTTGTTTCTTTGGTCTGTGCTTTCATTTATCTGTTACTGTGAGATGCTCCTCTTTTGTTCTTTTGCTCTCTTAAACGTTATTTTTGTTTTTCTTTCTTGCAGGTGAAGTTATGTCAGTTCCTCTTTCTGGTACCATCACATCAATATGGCCTCTTCCATTTGGTTTATTACTACAACAGGCAGCGGAAGGCAGCTCACAAACATATGCTCCTTTTTCATCTTCAAGCCCTTTACTAAGTGCACGTGATATCTCTCGCCCCAAGAAAGAAGTTGGATACAGTCCTCAACATAACTTTGGTATAGCTTGTGCATTTGATCATAGTACAATGGGATATGGAGCTCCAGTGTCCTCACATTTGATTTTGAAAGATCCGCTGGAAGAACCACAGGTATGCATGTAGCTCCCTCTGTTGTCTTCTTGTCTCTGTGTTTTTGCAGATTGTGATTCTTTGTGGAGCCTACTAATGGATGTCAAATCCTGAGATCTAAGCTCGCTTCTTTTGCTGTTTCTCTAGTGCTCCTTTTCCTACTTGATTTTTTTCTTTCTTTGTTTTATGACTCTCTTAGTCAACGTATGTCGAGGAAAGGGGGAAGTTGAACTTGATGAAGGAGTTCGATGAGAGAACGATCTGGACTAGTGATCGTGTTCCTCTAATGGCGTCATATAACAAAGGTTTCAGCTATTTCCTACCTCTGATTGACTCATCTCTACCTACTTCACTGAAAAATCTATTCAAGAGATGGAGGAAGAGAACAGAAATAACCATTTTCTTTCCATACATGTAAATATAACATCACTGGCAGGAAAGATGCAGCACTCGTTGTGGGTTGCAGAAGCCATTGGCTCTAATCTTGAAGATGCAAATTCTAAGTTATCTGATGTAGTTCCTGCTGGAGTGTTACCAAAGCAATTCTCTTTCCGAAAGATATGGCAGGGGAAAGGTGCACAAACAGCTGCTAGCAAGGTGCCAAGTTTTACTTTGATAGTTTGCTTTGGTGTGTAGTAGATGAATGTTTGGCTGAGAGTCTTTACTGTATCTATTGATTATCCTTTTATCTTACTCTCTCTTTTTCTGTTTTCTCCTGCCTCCTGGCGTATTGTCTTATGGATCACGTGTGACTGAAGAAATGGTTTGGGGAGGTACCCTACTAATATCTTTGTAGAAAATGTAGCACGTATCTCATCTAGATTCATGGCTGAGAAGCTTAAATCCTGATGACTCTGACCTTTTGGAATCTGAGGCATTATGAGGTTGAGTTACATTCTTCGAAGACTACAAGGGGAAGGTGGCCCAACAGTCTGGCTTGAATTAAGAGAAGATTTCCCATGTCCAATGGTGGATAATGGCCCTGAAAAGAGTTTTAATATGAAATAGGATTGCTGAAGTTTACCTCAAGTGCTTTAGGTTTTAGGATTGGTTGACTTGAATTAGTCAGGTTTCAAAATTTGTAATTTGGCAATAGAGTTCGCGTAAAAGGTTTTTTTTTTTGGGTTTATTTAAGTGGTTTATTAACTTCCCAATTTTCTTAGCTCACATTAGTCTTCCTAGTCGCACATCTATGTCAGTTACATAATCATAGGATTTGATTAGTAGGTACCTGTTGTTGAATAATGCAATTATGTCTCTATAGTATACATGGAGTCAACAAGTTTGTCATGCTATTACAGGAGTGGCAACTATACATATGGATCAACCGTTGTCTATCTGGGAGTAATGAAGTGTATTAAAGTATGATCATAAGCTCTCAGGACAACGAATGATCTAATATATGGGGTGATCGAGTGTGTATGTGACGGCCGTGTACCATAGCAAACCTGCCCCCTATTCCTTGAAAGGGATGTTGGTTTGTACTTGTCCTAAACCATTTTCTTTATCATAACTTTAGGTACTTCACTACTCTGTGTGTGTATTTGAAGTTGGTTTATATTTGAAAGTTTTGGAGTTAAAACAGGGGCTTCTCTGTTGCTGCGACTATATAGGAATAGCAATTTAGTTGCTTTAGGACAAGTTGTTTGCCCTTCTCAGGCTTATATCCGATCATTTCAACCACACTTTTCTTGAATGGGAAGAATTGTAGAATGGTTAGATCTAACTTTAACCACCGGTAAGATAGAAAACATAACTATTGCCATAACAAATCCAGAAACCATGCCCAAATATATTGCTGGCAAAATACGAAATTGCTGACTAACTTGTTAATTTGTGACTACTAAAATCTATTGAATCATATTTACATCTGTTCCGTTGTATACTTACCTGCGGAAACATGTAACAAGGCCCGATTTGAATTAAAACAATATACTAAATGGGGCCGTGGGAAATTTTTTGTTTGCATCAATCTTGTTACTGTGCTCTGTATAAAACCTTGGCAGGTTGTGATTGCATTTTATCTCTAATGTCAAGTACTGTTGATTTATACTGATCATGGGACTTGGAAGAAGGTCGCTTCGGTTTTTGGCAACAGAGGTGAATATGGTAGTCTGAGGTGATTAGATTGAGCTCTGATGGAGAAGGAGGGGTTTGGCAAGAACAGAGATGGTGGCAGTAGACTAGAAAAGTGAACTACAGGCATGTGGATTGCACCACGAATATAGAGAAAGAGTGTTGGATGTCACCATATCTGTATTCAAGTTTTACAATGTAGCTTGCGTATAAATAAAATAGATGTAAAACTCACCAGCGCAGTATTAGGGCTCAAGTAATTGATTTCTGGGAATATATCTCTAAGTTATCTTGTTTTTGGGGCAAGTTAGGTTTCAGAGTCTTCGGTTGGTTGGACGTTGTTTCATGTGTACTATTTATGAGAAAATATTAAGTTTGCATCAACTGATTTTTGTTGAGGTAGTAGCTAGGAAAACTTGTTTCTTTCCCTGGGAGGAATTTGAGATTATTTAATATGCTTAGAGCAAATATATTGGATCCATGTACGTAATTTATGGGTGCTTATATGTGGGCTGATTGAGCTCTGGGTTGCCCCATCACAGATCTGGTCTGTACCACTAATTTGGGCTGCCTCTCTCTCTCTCTCTCTCTCGTCTTATTTTGTTAAGCATCATCTGCTGAAGCATTGAGAGTATTGTTTTCCTTCTCCTTTAACTGTTGGCAGGTCTTTCTGGCGACTGATGACGATGCAGCTCCTATCATTTGTTTTCTTCTCCGAGAACAAAAAAAGTTGTTATCGTTAAGGCTTCAAACTGTGGAAATAAACAACGAGATTCTCTTTGATATTAAACCAGACATGAGCTGGAGCATACCTGCAATTGCTGCTGAACCTGTCATTGTAACTCGTCCTAGGTTGAGTTGGATTCATTCTTTCTTCTTCTTTTCTAGTGTTTTCTTGATCTTCTTAAACATTGTAGTCTAACTTTTGTAATCCAGGGTTAAGGTTGGATTGTTGCCAATTGGAGACATCATTGTTCTGGCTCCAGAAAACACCCTCCTCCTTTATGTAAGCTGGTGACATCAGGATGGCTTGGCATTCATTTCGAATTATTTACTTTCCCATGAGTATTAATGATATTATTTCCATCATTTTTTATTTTTTCTTCGACTTCAATCAGGTTAAGCAAGTGCTTTAATAGAATTTGTGAGATGGTGCCCATGAGTTTGTCTAGCTAAAGGGACAATCTGTCACACTTAAACATGCTAGAAGTGAACCTTTATTTTTCCCAAACAAATGGAGATATCCCTGTAACCATTGGATCTCTTGGGAGGTCAGGGTAGTATACGCTTAAGAAAATTTGTCAAGGGGAAATTCTTAATCTTTGACCTACTTTGTCTCTTGATATAGAGTGACACAGATGCTTTTGATTTCTATCGCTGAACAATTGAAATCATTAATTTTTCTGGATTGACATATCACTTTTTCTGCACTTACAGTGGGAGAAAAACAGACACTGAGTAAAGGATTACATTCTTCGCATCCGATCACATTAACTTTCTTTGTTTCTTAATTTTTTGCCGTTATCCCTCATTATATAGTATTTTTTTTGAAGTAATACTCTTATTATCTACTCTTAACTCCATTCTCCTTCTACCAGACAATTTGCTAATGTAATACCTAACATAAATGAAACTTTGGAATGCA
The DNA here is from genome assembly GCA_963854785.1 of Vaccinium vitis-idaea. Classification (NCBI taxonomy): domain Eukaryota; kingdom Viridiplantae; phylum Streptophyta; class Magnoliopsida; order Ericales; family Ericaceae; genus Vaccinium; species Vaccinium vitis-idaea. Next base: position 36,431,748 of record OY978224.1, on the reverse strand, counting down.
GTCTGGAAGGCAGTGCTTGTGTAGGTATATGCTACCTTCTTCTTTGGGCAAAGGTCAGGTTCCAGATAATTTAGTGCCTTCAGAGACAGTGCATATTCTTCATGATTTGAAGATTGTTGGGTTGGCTAATGCTGTTGACGGGCGGATCAATGTCGTAGTAAATAATGGGCAGGTATGCTAATACACTTGTATGTTTGTTATTTTGATTGCTTTTGAAGTAGTTTTCTTTTTTCTTTTCAAGTTGCGGAAGTAGATAGAGAACTTATAAGGTGAACGTGATTCCGCCAAAGTTCCAAATTATGTAGACCTTTTTGGTCCTTCCTTTTTAACTGCTATGATTGCTATTTCACATCTCGTAGTTGTTTTCTATGTTATGGTCCAGATTTTTCGATGCGCACTTCGAAGAAGCCCATCGTCCTCGTTGGTCAATGATTGCATTACTGCAATGTCTGAGGGAATTAGTTCTAGCTTTTATAATCATTTTCTTGCTCTTCTTTGGGGTGATGGTGATTCAGCTTATTTATCCAAGGCAGATGCTAGTGTTGATTCGGAGTGGGAGTCCTACAGTAGTAGTATTATGAGAATGTGTTCAAAATCTGGATTCACGCCTCAAAGAGTTTCAGATTCTATTCATGGCTCTTCTTGGGACTTCCTTATCAACAGCAAATTCCACAAGAACTATTGCAAAACTAATTTTCTTGCTGGAATTTCGACCAGAGTGTCACTTAACCTTCAAGAATCAGATTCCCCAAGATCAAATGTAGATGATGCGCAAACCGCAGAAAGGTCATTCTACTATGAGCTTCTGATGGAAACTTTGGATGCTCTACATGCAGTATATGAAAGTCTTAAGCTAAACAGTCTTCGTAAAAAGTAAATTCTGGCTCCTTACCAAATTAATCTTGCTTTCATATTTCCGTGCGTTGAGAGTTTTCTTGTGATTTTTTTGGTCACTGTTTCAAAGTTCCTTAAGAATTTTGATTCTGGTCTTCTGTTTTCTTTCGAGGCTGACCAATCAGAGTATTTAGTTGTCTGTGTTGCATCACTTCCATGACATGATTTATATGGCGAAAATACTGTTTCTTAACATTGAAATATGTGATTGACTATAAGCTGAAGTACTTCTATTGCTGTATGGCCCACAGGAACAGTTTGTTTTTACTCTTGATTATAGTTCCAGGGTAGCTACTTATGAAAAACATTTGTACCTATATACATTTGGACATTGGACGTATATAAGGGTTAGCAAGACAGTTCTTGGTGAAATGAGGTTTACTTTGTTTGGCAGCTAGTGGTATTGTTTTTCGTTTTCTTAATATCAAATTGGATTTGGGTGCAAATTTATGACGTTATATTTTATACAATTACCATGCAAAAATTATGATACATTGATTTTAATCATTGATTTTGATCCTACTTATTTATGCCTATAAATAGGGGAAAACTCGTAAGTACTAGTTTCAAAACAGAAGTATCCATATCCCATGACTTGAAAACAATACTACTGAGGTAAACCTGAAGAGTCTGTTCAACATAACTTTGCATGATGGGAATAATGTGATGCACGTTGTCTATGGTCCCGTGGACCTAGTATTTTAGAATATGGTTGATGTTAGATAACCCATTATACCAAGAGCTTAAGTTGTTGGAAAATGGGTCAACAATGCATATCAACCAATATATAGAGAAGCAGAATGCAACTAAGAAGAAGAATGCAGACAGGAACCAAATGCAAATGGAGAGATCTCAATCCAATATGTTTTCACCGTTTACCACTTGTCTGAAATCTGAACGAGTAACGAAAAGGATATGACCCAACAATGTAGGCTTCGGAGTGGGGAGTTGGGGCTGCTGTCTAAGTTAGATATCCAAAAAGCTTTATGATCATGTTAATTGGGATTTTTTGATCTACGTTTTGGAGAGGATGGGATTCGGGGCTCATTGGTTGAGATGGATTAAATTCTGTATTTCTTCGGTGAGATTATCAGTTTTGGTGAATGGTCCTTCGGCTGATTTCTTTCATTCGGCTGATTTCTTTCATTCGTCTCGAGGATGGAGGCAGGGTGATCCTTTGTCTGCTCTCTTGTTCATCTTGGTTGTGGAAGTTTTGAGCAGGATGATCACGAAGGCCGTGCAAGGGTTTTTGGGTTGGTAGTGTATATGGTGCAGATGTGGTAGTGTCTCATTCTTTATATGCTAATGACACCATCATTTTTGTGGTGTGAATGCTTCTCACTTGGGTTATCTTAGAGGTATTTTGATATATTTTGAGGCAGTCTCCGGTCTCAAGGTGAATGTGGGGAAGTCTGAAATCATTCCCGTTGGAATGGTGGATGGTGTGCGCTTCTTGTTGGTGGTATTGGGTTGCAAGGTTGGTTCTTTCCCCTATTATTATTTGGGTCCTCCTTTGGGTGCAAGATTGAAGTCTAAAACTGTTTGGGATAAGGCAGTTGAAAGGTTTCAGGAACGGCTCGCAGGTTGGAAGAGGTAGGAATTGACGAAAGGGGGAAGGTTGACTCTTATTAAAAGTACTTTGTCGAGTTTGCTTATGTACTACATGTCCGTTTTCACTGTCCCTATTTTGGTGGCCCACAACCGCATGGAATTAATGGTTGGAAAAGTATGTGCCAGTTGAAGCAAGGAGACTAAGGGGGCAGGAATACTGAGAAACGTAAGCATTTTCAGCTGCTTAGAAGTACTCGTAATACATTTCCTGGACTAGTAAATGTTTGGTGTGTTTCACGGTAGACTGGGTTGACTTTTTATGGTATTGGCTGGGGAATCTTAAAATTTGCATTGGCTGAATGATGCTGAATGGTTTTATGATTAGTATTTTTATTCACTGCTTGTTTTTTTCGCAATTTGTCTTGAAATATTTGCCATTGTTTCTCTGATATGTCAACAGAGCAACTTTGTGGAGGAGTATTAAAATCTCATTGCATGTTCTGCTATCTATTAGGTAAGAACTTTATATTGAGATTTTTCCTTGCAGGGATTTGGGACTTTTGGTGGTCCTATTATGCAATATTGCTGATTTTCTGGGTGAGGAAAGTTATTTAGATCATTATGTTCGTGATTTTCCTGGTCTTTCCAAAAAGTTTGGGTTGCAGCTGTCATTTTCTGGGAAAATTCCTCCCAGTTTATTCAGATGGCTTGAAAACTGTTTGCGAAATGGATTTAATTCTTCCGATTGCAAAGACCTTCCACCACTGATTTGTAAAGATGAAGGTTCGGTTTTGAGCTGGGCTCGGAAGATAATAGTGTTTTATAGTGTTCTGTGTGGTGCGGAACACTTGGGGAAGAATCTGCCATCTGGTGTTTGCTGTAACATTGCCACTGGATCATCTTGTAATTTTGAGGAGCTGACAGTCTTGGCAATGGTTGGGGAAAGATTTGGATTGCAACAACTTGACTTGCTGCCTTCTGGTGTATCACTTCCTTTGCGACATGTAAGTTAACTTTTAGTAGCTTTTTATTCTTGATAGTTGATAGCACTAAGATGGTTGAAAATTACAACTGCCATGTCTTAAGATGGGAAATGGTTTGGAACATGGGTGGCAATTGGTTTAGGTTACCAGTTGGGTTAGTGCAAACTACCTTTTGTGTTGCTTAAGGTACAATAAGTCACTGCTAAACCTCAAGGATGAAGTACTATGGGTATGCATTATTTCTCCCTTTTATCTAATTTATGGTGGACAAAAATAGAGCTAGGGCGGTCTATGTGTTGTACGCCCTCCTTCCCTGATTGCTGGTGCACAAATCCATTTTGGACGTCCCAGAATGTTAGTTCATTTTGAAAAGCCAGAGTCTAGAATTGGTAGTTTTCCAAAACCATCCCTTATGACTGCCTATGAACGTATTCCAAAGGGGTATTCCAAAGGGGTTAGAATAAGGGGGCAATGATGTCCTCAGATATGAATTTAAGTGCGATCATGGCAAGCATACTTACGAAGTTGAAACCCCTTGAAGGGGACATGCATTAATGGACGGAAAGAGTAGCAGCTGTACTGCGCTGCTAGTCTGCTATGCTAGCTGTCCTTGGGGTTGGTCCATGTATACCTTAGATTCCGCCAATCATTTCGTAATAATTTGTTCAGTCACTGGAATTGATTTTTGCGTTTTGCATTTCGTAGGCATTGGATAGATGCCGGGAATCTCCTCCCACTGACTGGCCTGCTGCTGCATATATTCTTCTTGGTCGAGAAGATTTGGCTTTGTCGCGCTTTTCACCCTTAAGCAAATCCAATGAATCTGAACCCCAAAACAGTGTGGATTTGGTTTCCATGTCCACGCCATACATGGTACATCTGCATCCAGTGACGATTCCTTCCTCGATTTCTGACACAATTGGAGTGGAGGATACAAAGTTTGAGGATGCAGATTCTGTTGATGGATCTACAACTGATGGTATGGAACATATTTTCAACTCTACCACACAGTTGCGCTATGGTCGCGATCTGCGATTAAATGAGGTGAGTTGTGGTCAGCGGGCACCAGGCCAATAGCACTTGATACAAAGCAAATATCTTAGAGAGTGGGCTGTGAGTTGTTCCTTTTGTACGAAGACTGTTGCAATTCTTGGTTTTTGTTGTCGTTATGCTTGATGTAATTTGAAACTAAAGTTCCATTGTCACGTGACTCATGGGCATCTATACTCTATTCAGGTCCTTGATGTATGTGCATTTTAGTGAAAGTTGCACAATTTCACAATTTGAAAATGAATTTTCCTCTTTTGCATCATTGATCGTTTGTAATATGCATGAGGGTTGTTTTCTATTAATAATCATATTCACTGAACATTTGACAATAGCAACTCGCCAGGCTCGAACTGGCATTGGGTGGATATTATAAAAAATAATACCGCATTTTCCCTCAACAATAGCTAAGTAGAATATGCATTAGAGTCAAGACGGCTTTTGAATTCTAACTTCCTAAAATATGTTGTGGAGTTTTGTAATGCTTTTGTTGGACATTCTGGGAGCATGTTTTTAATGGATGTATTGCTGGTACGGAAGAGTGATTAGCACCATTTGATTTCTCGGCATCCACAAGAAGCTTTTTGTTGTAATAAAAAGATCTGTTTCTTCTTTTTAGCTGTTCCGCCATCTAAGATATTCCTTCGACTAGGCCACCTTTTTTTGCCCCATCAACGTCTATGATTTACTGCTGGGCCTTAAATCTTTGGGGTAAAAGAATTTTGTAGTACACTGCTTCAGATCTGGGATGCAGTCTCAACCTATTCCCTTTTGGTTCGGATTATTGTCAGATGGTACTCTAGTGAATGTGATCGATCATCCTGTGTAATCATTTGCTTGGATGTCTAAGTCTCTAGAGAGGGCCTTTTGCTTGTTCACGGGGTCACCAATTTCCGGATTACGCGTTTTATCTTCACTGCAAATACATTCATTTTTTCATCGCCATCTGATTTAAGGTGTCATTTATACTTCCTGCCAGTCTTCGGATTAGTTGTTAGTTGCTTTTAAAGTTTTTCTTCACTTTTAGCTGTCATCCGTGCCCCTGATAGCGACTTCCATTTGCTGTAGGTTAGACGTCTTTTGTGCTCCGCAAGACCTGTGGCTATTCAAACATCTGTTAACCCTACAGCTTCTGATCAGGACCTCCAACAGGTAACCCGTTTTCTTCACCTTTTTTAATAGTAGTTACATGGTACAGTTAGATCATTGATGATATAAAGCTCTTTTTAGCAATGTTCCGTTAACTAGAATGGAAATTGAGTAAATAAGTTGATGCATTTTCAATCGTGGCACTTGTTTAAGGTGGTTATCCTTTCCTTTTCCATCTACAGTATACCTGGTATCGGAGTTCTATTAGTTTAGAAGCAGAACCGGCAGCTTAGGCGTCACTCCAGATAGCTGGGGTCGCAAACTGGAGGTTCCCACTCAAATAGCCCCCAACTCATGTATTCTCTTGGGTTTAACATTTTGGCGATGAAAGGAAGAAAGATCTAGAGTTAAAAAAGAAAAAGATGTACTGTATATGAAAGGAGAGTGGTTACCTCCAGTAGGGCCACATTTAGCCCATAAATATCAAACCAACCCCCCTCCCCCAGTAGGGCCACCCGGACATATTAAGAGAGTGTTACTGCAGGGTCTGGGCCTTACCCTGCAAGTAGAGAGGCTGTTTCCACGACTTGAACCTGTGACTACCAGGTCACACTGGGGCAACCTTGATGTTACCAGTGCCACCCTTCGACCGACTAATTGTTGCATAGGGGACAAGAAGAAATAAGAAGCTGTAGAGAACATGGTGTTGATTTTGATGGTCTATCCCATGAGATTTTCTTATCCCTCTTACAGGATATACCTTTGATGTTGTGTGTGTCCTCTTTGGTCTGATCTAGTGGCTTCCTTAGTTCTTTTTCGTTCATTTTGTAGGCTCAGCTATGGCAGCTTGCTCAAAGGACTACAGCTCTTCCTCTTGGACGTGGGGCATTTACTCTTGCAACCACCAGTACTCTTTTAACAGAGGTGGTCCCTTTTCTCTTGCAGTAATCTGTTTTTCTGCTAAATTTCAATTGACTTCTTTTAAGATTAGGTTCAAAGCTTATGCACCTGTAGAAATGCTTTCCTCCTTTTCCTACGTCTAGTCCCTATTCAAATATTTTTTCTTAACTGACTTAAACATTGAATCTTGGTTCTAATGCAATCCTTTTTCTTTGTAGGCACTCACAGTACCAAAGCTTGTGTTAGCAGGTCGGTTGCCTGCCCAACAAAATGCAACCGTAAGTTCTTCATAATTTGTTGAAGAAATGTGTTTGCCCATATGTTTGTCTCTTGAAGAGTTTTTATTTTACTCTGTAGAAATTAGTTCGGTACCATGGGTTTTTACTTGTTTGTGCAAAATGTTTTCCCGCTTCCTTTTATTGACAGAGAGCAAAAAATTTATTTGAGCTGGTATTTGTTTTTCCCAAGTGGCATTGACTTTATGCCTGAAATTTGGTGCGAGATTTTTTTCTCCTATATTTTTACCTGTTTTCATGCTGGAAAAATCCTACACAGTTGTGCTTATGCCTGGACGCTCTGGTATTTAGTTCTTTGACCTCTGGTTAAACAGTTTGGTAGTTTCCCCCCCTTCTTTTGCCTGTTTTTTTACACATTTTGATATTCTTATTTGGCAGGTTAACCTGGACCCTAACACAAGGAATATTCCAGAACTTAAATCTTGGCCTGAGTTTCACAACGCTGTTGCAGCTGGACTAAGGCTAGCTCCCATTCAGGTTTATTTACTGTTCCAGGATAATACGGTAGTTATTGTAGTTTAGCTGATGCAGAAGTTATTCGCACAGTTGAAATGTCATTCTTTTTAAGGAATTTCTTTCAATTTTAATCACATTTTAACTTGTCTAACTTTTACCTAGTGAGTGAGTTCAAGTGTTTAAGGAATAAGAAGTGCATGGTCTTTGATGATATGTGTTGCATTTAAGCTTGAGTTGAATGAATTCAATCTTCTCTCACCTTCCCTTGTCTTGCTACTTGTATGTTTTGTCTTACGTTTGAAAATAGTTCATGAATAACATATGACGCAATTTGGCTTCTGCTATGCAGGGGAAATTGTCAAGGACATGGATAATATATAACAAACCTGAAGAGCCCAATGTTATTCATGCAGGACTCCTCCTTTCACTGGGTTTACATGGACATCTCCGTGTTTTAACTATAACTGACATATACCAATATTACTCGCAGGTTTGTGTTCCACTGGTGTTTGATCCATTCTTGTTTTTTCAAGTTACCATTTAGATATGACATAAGCCTAGGTTAGAGCCCATGAATATATATAGGTAGACGTGTAGTACTTTTCGAAGTAACAAATAAATAAAGTGCTTATAGACACAAAAAGTGCTTAATTTAGATATGACATAAGCGTTTTTTAGAGCCCATGAATATATATATAGGTGGACATGTAGTACTTTCCAAAGTTAAAAAAAAGAAAAAAGGAACACAGGTAAACATAGTGAAAATGCGACAAATGTGGTCCGAGAGAACTACACCATGTTGGGGCGTCCTTCAACTTCGCCAGAATTGGCACTTCGGAAAAGTCGTTGAAACAGGAAATCCCAGGCCACGACTAGAACGCAGAAAATACTAGTACATGAGACAAACACAACCCAACAGATTCCATTTGGACAAATATGAATATGGACACAAGGCAGGATATTGCAGCAATAGCTGAAATCCGAAAAAGAATGTCGAGGATTCTATAGTAGTAGAAAAAATAATAATGCCCCGTGTTATTTGGCTGCTGCTGCCCCTCTGTCACCTCCACTTCTTTGGATGCTTTGGATTTGAGCAGAGCTGCTGCAGCGAAGCCAAGGATGCATAATGTTGATATGAAAATCACTATGATGGCAGGGCGAGTGGGGAGAGTTATTTTATGCAACCTACATAAGGCCAAGTAGCAATCCAAGCATGGCGAACACTACCACATGCCATTCTGCAATCATATCCGTTGGCCTTCCAACAACAATCCTATTACGAGTACCCACAGATACAAAAAGGTTTAGTAGAAGAAGTGGATTTCAAACTGTGAAATTTTAAAATCTACTATGTATTAACGGCACTCTATCAAACTCCTTCCATCCCCAAATATTCCCTCTTTGAAAAGCAATGACCAATAGTTGATGATTTCATTTATTTTACCAATCCCTTTCAAATTATTTCAAAGAGAGTAAGGATAAAACAGAATATAGAAAGTGGAATGATTATGTCCTCTCAATAATTGGAATGAATTAAAGGTGAAAGCATTCTTTGCTAAGATTTCAAGTTGGTATGATATCAAATTTTAATATTTGAATGAATTAAAGGTGAAAGCATTCTTCGCTAAGATTTCAATTTGGTATAATATCAAATTTTAATATTTGAAATAAATTAAAGTTGAAAGCATTCCAATATTAAAATTTGATTTGAAGTTGGTATGCTTTCAACTTTAATTCATTTCATGGGCTCTAACCTACGCTTATGTCATCTCTCTCTCTCTCTCTCTCTCTCTCTCACACACACACACACACACACACACACACACACACACACACACACACACACACACACACACAACCACAAATGCACACACATACAAGTGCTTACAGACACACCTGCAACTTTTTGACGACTCCTTGATGATATCGTCGTTTTATTTTATGCTTACCCTTCTACTTCTTCCATTATTGTTTGGGTCTTCTTTCTTGTATCTGTCTCCTTCAGTCTATATTTTTTGTGGTCCTGATGTTTTCTCCTTATAGGAACATGAAAGCACGACTGTAGGATTAATGCTTGGACTAGCAGCATCTTATAGGGGGACTATGCAACCTGCAATATCAAAGGTAAACTCTTTCACTTGTTGGACCTCCACCGCTGCTTCTTTTATGTTTTTACCATAACTACAGTTGAGGAACTGTAACATTCTTTAACACGCTTCTGCACTTCCATAAATAGGGGATTTTTTTTTTTTTGTTTCTTGTGCTTTGTAAGATGCTTGACTGGCATTTTTGTACTCCTAGATGTTTTGGAGGTCTGAGGTTTCTAGACCATTACTAGCTCATTTATGGTAGAGACCTATACTGCTATACACTGTTCTCTTAGGAGTTATGGTATTGAGGTAGCTTTTCTGGCGGTTTTTGTATATATGCCTCTTGTACTTATGTACTTCTCTTTTATTTATATATATTGTTTACTTATCCAAAAAAAAAAAATGTAAGATGCAATAGGGGCATTCTTAGATCGTGGTCTGTGGTTTCTAGTCAAATAGATGTCTGCTGAAGTTTCTGGACCCAGATTTTAGCATCACTGTTTTGCTACAGGCCTGCAGTGATTCCATGTCTTTAGCATGGTCTAGGGAGTGGCAAATGCCACTTCTTCATTGTATCATACTTTTGGAGGAGATGGCATGGTTCAGGGCGTTGTCTAATCACGTACGAAATGTTTTATTGGTGATGTCTATGGCACTCAGAAAAACAATTAAGTATAATTTGTCCCTTATGGCAATAATTAAGTATAATTTTAACATTTTGGATTTTTCGGTTAGTTTATACAAATTAATCATCAGCCATTTGATATTCTTGCTCAAGGCTTATTGATCTTGTTACGCTCTTTTGTAGTATGTTCTTCTGGAACATTTGTTGCTTAAATTTTAAATGGTTACATTTGTCTGGCAGTCTCTTTATGTACATATACCGGCTCACCATCCGTCTTCTTTTCCGGAGTTAGAGTTGCCAACCCTTCTACAGGTATTACTTACTTTTCTATTGGTCACACATTGCTACTAAGTTGGGATTAGTATGGTGTTCTTTGTGTCTGCATTAATGCTTTATTGAACTCTTTCTTTTTCCATTATGACATTTTCAAACTTTTAATCTTCTAAACCTATATGGCATTCTTACTTTCAGTTTTTTGCATTAAGCACTTGATTGTAGCATGTCTTGAAACATTTTTTTTTAATGTTTTTTAGTTTGAGTTGTGTGTTACTTGTTTGTGACGTCCCCAGTCATGGAGTGAGTATAGTTACTTACCTGTGCAGTTGATTGCCAACATGTACTAGAATGTTATGCCATATTATGTAGTAGTGATTTTGTCGAGGTTGATGTTCCACCTTTGACGATCTTTCAATTATTTTCCAGTCAGCAGCGCTCATGTCAGTTGGGCTTCTTTACGAAGGATCAGCACATCCCCAAACTATGCATATTCTTCTGGTATGTTTCATTTCCTTTGTCACTTGATGTCTCTAGACAACCACTTACCAAACGCTTAGTACTATAAGAATGGGCCCTTTATGTTGAACTCTAGCACCCTCATGTGTGGACCCGTATTACACGCGGGACGGAAAACAGAAAAAAGGAACATATTTATAGGTCCCTTCAGGCAATGTAACCGTAAGGTCCAATAAACACCTGCTGTCTAGGATGGTAAATGCAGATGGGGAGCATATGAAGTCAAACCCATCAGAATGCAAAGCTTTGATATCATGGCAGATGGTCACTAGCCCCAAAATGTTAAGCTATCAGTACTAGAGGGTGGGCAAAAAGATTTATATCAAGCTTTCAGTGGCCTCTTTTCAGATGAACTCTTTCTTCCTTCCACTCGTAAGGGTACTTAATTCTTTTGATAGATGAGTAAGCTGTTAAATGAGGTATTATGCTCACTCTATCATTTAACTTTTCTGCAACTTGTCTGAGGTTTTCTGAGAGATTGAGAAAATCATGATCAACCAAATGTTTGCTTGCCTTCTTAAATGAGTCTTATTAACTGTCATATAAGGGACGTCCTTTGTGATTTCATTCTATTGGCTACTCTTTTAGCTTTTATCAACTAAATAGAAGTCTAAACATAGCATTCCCAATTGATGTGGTCTACATAATTGTTTAAATCGTAGAGAAATGAAGTTATGTCGAGAGAAATTATTAGAGAAGTTTCAGCGGCAGAGTTGCATGCCTTAATGTTGTTTTTTCAGTAGTATGCAGTCAGAATATTCTTTCTGCTTCACATTGGGACATTTACTGGACTGTCATTCTATATTCTGTTTAGTCAAATTGCAATGTGTTGCTGACATTATAATTTTACGATATTTTCACAGGCCGAAATAGGCCGTAGGAGTGGAGGCGATAATGTACTTGAGAGAGAAGGTTATGCTGTTTCTGCTGGATTTTCACTGGGACTTGTGGCATTGGGTATGGGTGGATTTCATTTGTATGTTGTAAACATTTTTTGGTCCTAGCTGATTTGTTATTTTATTTTTGGATAAATTTTTGTTTTCTAAATTGTGTCCAATTCAACTGAAGGTCGAGGGGAAGATGCTCTTGGTTTCATTGACAGCTTTGTTGAACGGTTGTTCCAATATGTTGGCGGCAAAGAATCTCACAATGTATATGTAGTTCAAGACTGTTTTGTCACATTTTCTTTTCTCGTCCTTATTTGATCATCGTGGATTGTAGGGGTTCCAAATATTATTGATGTATTCACAATTTTCCCCAATAGATGCAGTATGATTTGGAGTTTTGGACAATGTTGACTTAATTTCGTTGTAGCTTTCAAAATTAAAAGTCTTCAAAACTTTCGAATTCCTCTGGTTGACTCCGTTACATGTTTAATCTTTTTAGGAGAGATGCCACCCGATGACACTATCAGCAGATGATCACAACCGTGCTGCAGGTCAGGTTTGTGAACTCCATACCTTTCTTTGCCACATAACTTGCTCCTCTACTTGGGAAGTTGCTAAAATTTGAAAACATGTTCACCGGAGTTATTAGCTGTCGTAGGGTTTCTTCATCTCTCTCTCTCTCATGGGTAAAATTGGATTTTATAGATGATGGATGGGACGCTGGTCAATGTTGACGTCACTGCACCTGGAGCTATAATTGCTCTGGCTCTGATGTTTCTGAAGGTAATAGCTACGTTGAGGTTGAAACATGTGATCTTTCCATGGAAACTGGAAAGTCTACCATTTTCTGAAATTTACTGATCCATATTGCCTTGGATATTCATACTCTTTTCTTGTTTGACCTTAACTATACAGAGTGAGTCAGAGTTAGTGTTCTCTAGGCTTTCTATTCCTTGTACACGATTCGATTTGCAATATGTGAGGCCCGACTTCATAATGCTTCGTGTGATTGCTCGGAGTTTGATAATGTGGAGCAGGTACATTATTTTTGCAAGAAGATCCAAACTTGAGCGTGCTGTTGCTTTCCAACATTCGTAACATATTATACTTGTTGTAGGGTGCACCCATCAAAAGATTGGATTCAGTCCCAGATACCTGAAATTGTCCAAAATGGTATTTGGGGCCTCGGAGATGAGATGGGTGATGTAGATGAAATGGATGCTGAAGCATTTGTTCAAGCATATGTCAACATTGTGGTTGGATCATGTATTTCCATTGGTAGGTCGTTATGTGTGCTTATTTATGAAGCATTTATAGGCCTTTCTTCCTTATTTTTGGCTTACTAGTCGTTCCATCTATTTGATATTATATTTGTTCTCACCTTTCTTCTTTTTACAGCCAAAGATTCGAAGGCTAGGAATTTTAGGAGTTGCCTGACACCTAACGGAGGCATTAAAAGGCTTACCTAATTACTTGTGAGCTGCATAAAATAATTCGAAGACTTATTGATACCTGAATGAAATGTCTAATGCCCAAATGAGCGAAAATTTGAAAATTCTAGAGTTACCTCTTACGAGGCCATATATAGTTGTCCATGATATGGACTTATACTGTTAAAATCTCTCTTCCCCAGAGGCGGAGTTGTATTTGTCCAAGGTCTTTCTGTTCAATCTTCGTGTTGGCTTACCAAATTAACAAATTCTATTAATGTATTAGGTAATTTTTAGTATTATTAATATTATTAGTGTAATAAATTTTTATAATTCTTGTAATTTTGATGTAATTTAACGAAAAAAGAAGAAGGTTATTTTATGTTTTCATTTCTTCATTTTTTCATAATCAGGAAATGAACATGTGAGTGTTGTAGTAGCCTAAAGAAATACTCGTAAAACAAAAGAATTCATAGACTTTTAATGCTTTAGGGTAGATTTCAATGTACTAATGTATTACTCCCTCCGTCCCAAAATGGATGCCCGAAACTACTATTCACACTCAAAAAAATATCTATAATACTTTTTTCGATTTTAAAGACTTTGTTTAATAAAACTAAGCAAAATCTATCATACAAGACCCATATTGCATATATAATTCATTATAGCTTAAAAAATATAAATGATTTTTCGAAAGGTGTGAATAGTATTTTGAGACATCCATTTTGGGACGAAGGGAATATATTGGAAAGCAAATGCTCTATATATAATACGTATAAGTTGAAATAAATATGTTTTCTAGTCGGCCCCTCCCGAGCCAAAATCCTAGCTCCACCACTTCTGTTCCCGGCATTTTGTGCTGTTGCCAACTTTCTATTCATCAGACCATGATTGTTTTGATTGCGGTGACATATTGGTCTAACCTAGCAAGGGAAATGAAGAAATCTCCCAAATAAAAATAGATTTCTCTTAGAAGTGATTATTACTGAATTTCAGGTTACCCTTGTGCACTCTCACAGATGCAAACATGCCGTTATGTTTTATTTGTTACCTTTTCCTTTGGTATTTTTGGCAGTTATTATTTGATGTTTGGTATGTGTTCTTATCTATTTGATGCGAATTGTTATAAACATCTACTTTGGCAGGGTTGAGATTTGCTGGTACAAAAAACGGAGATGCACAGGAATTGCTCTATGATTATGCTACCTACTTCCTAAATGAGGTCCAACCTTTTTCAATTTGCTGCTAGTTGGATGCTCTCTTTATGAGTGGTTAATCATTCATTGCAATGTTTGCAGATTAAGCCTGTTTGTGTTAGAAGTGGAAGTACCTTGCTAAAGGGATTGTCTCACTATGTCGATCGGGGTACATTGGAGATATGCCTTCACCTGATTGTTCTTTCTCTCTCTGTGGTTAGTAAAATTCAATTATATGTACTGCTTGTCACATTTTAGTACGTTAGATCTGTGTAATAATTGATAGGCCATTATTGGTCTCTGATGTTCTGGGAGAGCAGGTTATGGCAGGTTCTGGACATCTACAAACATTTCGGTTATTGAGATTTCTACGGAGTCGAAACTCTGCAGATGTGCATGCTAATTATGGTACTCAAATGGCGGTAATTCTCCTTTAATATTTGTGTGAGATTCCCTGCCACTTGTGGTACTTGTTTTTTTTTATTTTTTTTGAACGGCACTTGTGGTACTTGTTGACTGTCGATGTGTTTTCTTTGCTTTCACATGTTGCAATATAAGTCACTGCTCTCTCAAAACCGTTGACGATGTTTGTAAACTGTAATCTGTTGGAGCTATGCATGTTAAAAGTAGTGGTATCTGGAGGGAAAAAAAAAGTTCAACTTGCGCAAGGGTACAAGGTTGTTGAATAATTTTCCCTGACTGGTGGGTTGTGCGAAGTGCTGACATCAAGATGCAATGTTTCCTCCTAATGTGTTTCCTCTTTTGTGCAATTTCCAAAAGAAGAAATAAAGTAAAATAGTCCTGTAACATACGTTGTTTTCTTGTGCATGAAGCATGCATAACTTCTTTTTTAATTTTTTTAATTTTATAGCGAGATTCCAACTATGAAAAGAGCATGGAATTTGTTGTAGGTTCTGTAAGTGTTTAGCATGAATTTCACATACCAATTTGAATTGGTATGTGAGTCTCGTTCAGCAATCTGAATGTGTCTGCTCTTTTATTTCTGACAAAGATTGTAATTTTTAGTTTTTAAGACTTTTATGATTATGTTAGTAAAGGAGCTACACAGATTCCATCTTGTCGTACCATCTTGTATTGCTAATTTTGTTTTATTGATGCAATTATTGTAGGTGAGCTTAGCTATTGGTTTCTTGTTCCTTGGGGGTGGGATGCGGACTTTTTCAACGAGCAATAGCTCCATTGCAGTTTTGCTGATATCTTTGTATCCACGCTTACCTACGGGACCAAATGACAATCGATGCCACCTTCAGGTCTGCACATCTAAATGCAGAATTAGCAAGAATTATTGTGGATTTCTTCCTTCTCTCTCTCTCTCTCTCTCTCTCAAAACGATTAGACGTATGCTGCTGTGGGCCCGTTTGAAATGTAGGGTCAAGTTGCTCAATGCCACATTTTAGTTCTTATTATTTTGATGTTATAGTATTCATGGTGTAAAGATGATGCTATATGGACCACAAGCGTAGTTGTTGAAATCTAGAAATCTCAACAGCCTTATAAAAGAGCCAAAAGTCCTTTCTTTTATTACTTTATATTCGAGATTGGGCAAGTGGTTAGTTGCATGTGTTATGTCCCCCGTTGATATTGGCAAAACCCAAAAACGGGGGTAAAACATAAGTACCAGTCTCCATTTCTCTTATTTCTTTACCTATAGACCACCTTTTGTGTTTTCAGATGCAAGGGCCGAGCTTCTCACAGTTGTCCTGTACCTAGTAGAGTTACAGGATGTGTTTTTTTTTTTTTACCATTTTCTTGTTCTATCACATTGTTATCGAGAATCTCCTGAGCATTTTTTCATGGGATGGAAGTTTTCTTTTTCAGGCATTTAGGCATTTGTATGTTCTTGCTACGGAAGCTCGCTGGCTTCAAACAGTTGATGTTGACACAGGCCTGCCTGTTTATGCTCCTCTTGAAATTACAATCAAAGAAACTGAGCAGTATGGAGAGACAAGTTTTTGTGAGGTCACTCCTTGCATTCTTCCAGAACGTGCTATTGTAAGTTTCACTTCTTTTTTCCTCGTGTTCTTTGATGAGTGTAGTCGTATGTGTGGTTGAAAAAATATTTCTACTAGCACAGATGAATTATTCCAGAGTTAGTGCCATCCAATTTTCTTTCCATTTCCCTAATTTTCTCCCTCATTACCTGATCTCTCTGCTTTTTTTTTTTCTTTTTTTTTTTACTTTACGGTTTTTAGTAAGATGGTATTGTTAAGTTACCAGTTGTCCCAAAAGCTTAAATTGTTTGCAAATGGACCCAACAATATATTTCAAACTATTCAATTCTCTCTCACTTGTGCAACCTCGTCTTGCACTTGGAGATGCAACTATTGGGGAGAAGCAGAATGCAAACGGATAGATTGAAGGGAAAATTTCAAAATGGCACCTGAACTTTACACTCAATGTCTCAAAAACACCTGAACTTTACTTAGCATCAATTAAACACTTGGACTTTCAAAACGCCCTTTCTAAGGCACCTGGCCCCATTTTCCGTCCAAGTATGGACAGAAATTGCTGATATGTCAATCCTCTCCCATTAAAAACCCTTCAAACCCCATTCCACCTCTCTCATCTCCTTCCAGAACTCCAAAACCGACCTCCCATCTCCCTCTATCTCATTTCTCACTCAAACCCACCATGAATCGACACTAAAACTTCCAAATCCCAACCAAACCGATCTCCAGGAGCACAGATCTTCCACCAATCGGCCAAGGGAACTTTGAATCTCAAGGGTTTTCACTCCATTTTCGAGATTCTCAACAAAGGTAAACCGAAAATCTTCTCTCCCCTTTTGCCATGGTTCATCTCTTTCCCCCCACATGTTTTCACCTCCAAATCTCCACAAACCTACACCCCCACACTTAATTTTTCAGATCCACACTCCAACCCACGTTGTCAGGACTCGGTTTGGTTACCCCTGTGCATCCCACGAACATCAGTCACACCAAGTTGGGTTTAGTCAGTTTGTGAGTTGGTTTGTACTGCTGTTGTTGTGCACATTTGATAAGAGAAGGAGAGGGTTTAATCAGTTTGTGAGTTGGGTTACCCCTGTGCATCCCACGAACATCACCCACGAAGTTACTTCTGAGGTATTAGTCGAAAAGAGAAGGAGAGGGTTGGAGAAAATTATTGGGTGCAACACATTACCTCACTCATGCCCCCGTGTCATGCGCCAAGGGCCCATTTTAGGAGAGAGAATTGACACATCAGCAATTTCCGTCCATACTTGGGCAGAAAATGGGGCCAGGTGCCTTAGAAAGGGCGTTTTGAAAGTCCAGGTGTTTAATTGATGCTAAGTTCAGTTCAGGTGTTTTTGGGACATTGAGTGTAAAGTTCAGGTGCCATTTTGAAATTTTCCCTAGATTGAAATAGAATACCAAGGGGAGAAGCAGAATGGAAATGAGGATTAAATGTAAACGGAGAGATTTGAACCCAATACCTCTCCCAACCCGAGCTCTGATACTATGTTACACGGTCTTGGCTAGAACTCAACCGTAGCTTTTGGGGTTGAGTTCTATCCAAGACCGCGTAACATCATACATGAAGAGTTTTTTTTCTAAGAATTGTATGAGCAGCAGAATTTCTAATTGTTTAGCAAGAGGTCATTATGGTTTAACTATCAGACAGTCTCCCATGTGTCATGTACTTTTCTTAAGTGGAAAGTTTCTTACTAGACCGTTCTAATACTGCTGCAGCTGAAGATTGTTCGTGTTTGTGGTCCTAGATATTGGCCACAGGTCATAGAGCTTGTTCCAGAAGGTAAAAATGAGAAGGAATGTCATTCCTATTGTCTCATTATTTTTCAAATTTTCTACTAAACTCCTCTTATTTTGCTGCAGAAAAACCATGGTGGAGCACAGGAGACAAGATTGACCCATTTAACTCAGGTGTCTTGTACATCAAGCGGAAAGTTGGATCTTGTTCATATGTGGATGATCCTGTAGGATGTCAGTCACTACTGTCACGAGCAATGCACAAGGTTTTGTCCTATTTATGCGACCATCAGCTGAAACATTTCCAGGCTTTTCTAGATTATTTGGTTGAATTAAGAGTCCTTTCTTCAGGTCTTTGGTTTGACGAGTCTGAGAGCTTGTACTCCAAGTACTAATGACTGTGTTGGAGCTGGTGCAGTTACTATTGATCAGTTGGTCAGCACCTTCTCATCTGATCCAAGCTTGATTGCTTTTGCACAACTTTGTTGTGATCCCTCCTGGAATAGCAGGCAAGTATGCAAATCTCTAGTATTGCTGTCAAAATTCATACTCTTGTGAAGGTGTCCATAATGCTTGCTTGTACCATGTTATAGTTTGGGAGCTGTGTAAGACAGGTATAAGAATTGGATGAAAAACTTTCTTAGGGTTTTTGGGTGAATGACTAACAGGTATAAGAGTTGGATGAAAAACTTTCTTAGGGTTTTTGGGTGAATGACTAACGTGACATTGACATCTAGTAATTCACTTTTTCTGTGTTAAGAGGTACTTGTATTTTTGCACCAGACTTTTTTCTAACTTGATGTGTGATGTCAATATTGAAACCCTAGTTGCATATAATTCTTGGAGGGACTTTTTGTGCTTGTACTGTGTCATTCATGATATTTTGACGTGGTGGGACATGTAATTGGCACATCTTAGTGTTTCTTGTTCTTTAAGATTATCTTAATTTGGATATATGGCTTAGCTGATGTCAGGGAAGCTGCTGTTGATACACCAGCTTATGGATTTATAACTTTATCAGAGCAATATGGCAGTTATAGAGCTTTTTGGATTCTATAGAAATATGTTTGATAGGCTCATGGTGTTGTAAAATGATAGTTATAAAGGCTTTAAGAATTATTGGTGTTATTGTGCTGGATGACAGCAAAGTGCCACGCGGCATTGATTACATATTTACAATCCTCAATAAGCTGGTTAATACTGAGTGAATCTAATCGTTTTCAAATGGCACATTGATGATGATAGAGTACGTATCTTGTTGTGTTAAGAAATATTGTCCCACATTGCTTAGGAGTGGAATGAGTGATTACTTAATATATGTTGGGACTTCTCCACTCATTGCCAATTGGCTTTGAGTTGTCTATAAAGTTTCCACATGGTATCAGAGCGGGGCCCATTCCACTCCACATTAAAAAAAAAAATCACAATCCACACCCTACGATGACAGACTAGCAAAAAAAGGCTGCACTATGATAGGACCCAAAAAGTGGCCACACGTGACAGACCTCAAATGTGGCTGCACGTGAGGGGGGATGTTAAGAAATAGTCCCACATTGCTTAGGAGTGGAATGGGTGATCACTTAATATATGTTGGGACGTCTCCACTCATTGCCAATTGGCTTTGAGTTGGATATAAAGTTTCACAACCTTTATATGTTTAGTTTTAGTGCTTAAGCCGAGGCTTCCTGTAGTAATCACTAGCTGAACATGTTTGCAGATCAGACAGTGATTTTCAAGAATTTTGCTTGCAAGTGTTATTTGAGTGTGTGAGCAAGGACAGACCGGCCCTTTTGCAGGTAAGCAACTTGTTTGGTAGTGGTAGATGCCCTTTATTCATATGAATTATTTTTCTATGGACTTTGCAGTGCTTTTGGACAATTGAAAGATACAAAAACCGATACTTAAAGTGCTTTTTTATCCTTCGCTAGTTGGACACAAGTTTTCTTCTGGGTTACATTGCTTGCTTTAGCGAATTGTTTTACTTTTTTCCATTTACAGAGATTGTTCTGAATTATGCAGGTCTATTTGTCCTTGTACACAATGCTTGGGTGTGTGGCTGATCAGGTTACAGGTGGTGTTTCAATCCTAAGCGACTCGCTGTTTATCGTTAGTTTGAAGGTAATATCTGCTGTAGCTCTGTCTACTTAGCACGCAACACTTTGTGCTTAAAACAGCTAAAATACAGTATGTTTTGCCAACGAAATTGCTATATGATTTTGGGGTAAATTGTGTGCATTAGATACTAACCAGCAATCCAGCATGGAGAGTCAGTAAGGAGGTTGAGTGCATTGTGTCTAAGAGGAAAACTCTCCTAATTACCATTCTGAGGACCTTGAGAGATGACAATTATTCATATGTCGTATTGTGCAGAATTCTTGTTTTCAGATATGGTATATTTACAAGTTGCCATAGTGATATGAAATGGGCCTAACATTGTATATCGAGTTATGCAACACTTCCCTCACGGCTTGCACGTGGTGAGGTGAAGAAACCTTGCAAATAACGAGACTTGAACCAATGACTATTGGGGACTAGAGCTCTGATACCGTGTTAGAGATCACCGATCATCTCATATATTGTTAAGAAAAGAGTTCGATCTTATCTTTGCTCTTCTTCTTCTCTTACCGGGCCTTGAGCCCTTGACCTAATGGATATGAGAAACACCACCACCCACTAGGTATCAAGGAGGCTATGCTTCATGCGGTTCTGTTTAGTCTCCAACATATATGGAGTACCCTAAATTGAATTCATAGAAGAGCTACTTTTGTTTTTCGGGTAATCCCAAATTTTATTGACGGAACACAACATATAGAGAAGATGAGGAAGGCATGCCTTAAAATTACAAGAGAAAAAGAACTACAAAGAACAAATCTCCATGGGAAAAAAATTGAAGACTTAGGAGTTATATGCCAGCATTGACATAGGGCAAGGTGAACCTTTAATTCTAAAATCAAACTTATTGTTTCGAAGAACAAATGTTGGATATCTTTGAATTGTTGGGAAAACTCTGCAGTTCCTTTCTTGCCATTCGTTGTATACCGTAGCTGCCCAGGAGAGCTACTTAATTTGATTCTCAAGGTCCTATTATTTGTGCAGCTTGCACTAGCATACAATGAAGCTCTACTGAAAGGAAGATTCGGGAATTCAAGAGGCATCATTCAATCAACTTTTCTAGGGTCCCTCAGGAAGCGCGTGGAGGAGCTCCTAAACCATTCTTCGGAATTAGAGAATGATTTGCAAAATTATTTGAAATCAGGGAGATGGCCAAATGAGAATTCCCAGCATAGCAATCTTTCAACCCTTCTTGCTCTGTATCTTCAGTGGTATGCCGTACCACCACCTCCTGCTGTTAAAACAGCAGTAGAGAAAATCAAGCCCATGCACAAATCTTCTTCAGTTCCCTTGTTAAGGCTGTTGTTTCCAAGAACACATGTCAATGCAATTAGGGAGATTGACAAGCTCTGTCTTTCTTCTTAGGTTTATTGGTTTAGGCCTGAATTGATCGGCTCTTTGAAACGCACATTGTTATGCAGAGCTCGTTTTACAGCTGTCAGTTCTGCTGTGTAATGAAAGAAATAGTGTTTGAGGCTTCATTATAATAAAGGACTAAGTGGAAAGAATATCCCCAAGGTTTGCAATTTTGGCTACAAACACAGGCTGGGATTGTGGAATTTTTGCGCTTATAAAGATTTGGCGATCCCATCGGGAGTTAGCTTTGCGCGAAGAGGACTCTCACTCACAGGGTGTGTTACTGAGTACCAAGTGTAATTTAGGCATACTATTTCTTGTGCATTAGTGTATTTGAAGAAGAGTTACTTTACTAGAATTTTCGTTAATGTTTTACAACTCCATGATAACTATTGTAAGGGTAAATTGTGCTGTAATATACTACATAGATACAGTTGTCAAGGGAAATGAAGTTATTGTCTTTGGTGACCTGGCAATTTCGATTCATCTGTTAGAAAAATCTGACAAAAAAGTTGCATTTTATAGATTCAATTTTCTGGGTTTTTGGGCTAAGTAAACTACTCCCTCCGTCCCAATTTAATAGACCATTTTTACTTTTTCGATTCTCTTTCAATTGTCTGTATATTTCAATTCATAATATTATTTAAGATTTAAAAAGGATTTGACATTGCCTTCAAAAATCGCATTAATGAAGGTTATGCCAAATCGACATAGGATTCAGGCAGGATTTGGCATTTCCAATGATAAATGGGTTAGAGCTGGTGTTGGTTTCATAAGTGACAATTGCATGTCCCGTGGGATTTGAAGGCTCCTATTGGAGATGCTCTTATTTCCTCACAAGTCACAATCACTTCATGCGTCATTAACTTAGTGGTCAGAATTGTTTTTTGTTGCCTTAAAAAATGGCATGAATGAAGGTTATGCCAAATTAACATAGGATCCACGTAGTACTTGGCATTTCAAATGACAAATGGGTTAGAGCTGGTGTTGGTTTTAAAAGTGATAATTACACTACCACGTGGGATTTGAAGGCCTCCTATTGGAGAGCATCTCCGGTCCTCACCCTTTTTTAACCTAAATTTGAGTAGAGTGATCTCCAATGGAAAACTCCATTTTCACCCAAAATTACAAATGGCATATATGTAAATAAGTAGATGATAGACAACCGGCAAAGCTCCGGCGAAGATCCGGCATCCTATCGAGATATCCGGCGGAGCTCCGGTGAAGCAAGGTAGATGCCGGAAAAATGAGTAAAGGTTTGGGGTGTCCCGAAAATGGGAAAAGAAATGGGTAAAACCCAAAAATGGGTAAGGGTTTGGTTGGGTAAAAGATTGGAGATGGATTTTTGATGTATTAACCCCAATTTTGGGTATGGGTCTCAAAATGGGTTAAGATACAAGATGCTCTTACTTCCTCACAAGTCACAATCACTTCATGTTCATCAACTTAGTGGTCAAAATTGTTTTATGATAATTTAGGTGTTCGAAGCAGCTTATATTAATGGGGGCCCAATAAACGTTGAAGCAAAATTCTTTATGAATTGGCCCATAGGGATTAATACCACCTGAGAGGTTTTCAACATGAGACTTTAAGAGAGAACAAATTCTTAAGTTCCAGATCTTAACCACCAGGCATCATTCAGAATCGTTTTTGATGTGATTAAGTTGTTATTAATATTCGATCCCTGGGGATTTAACCTGGCTTTCTAAGGTAATTAAATAGATAAGGCACCAGCCGATTAAAAAAAAAAAAGGCAGCAGTTTGTGTGCATTCTCTAAAGTAAGTTATGTTTTTAATGCATTCAAGTAAGTTAACGTTAGGATTTGGCCCAATAATTGTGTACTCCCTCCGTCCCAATTTCTTGGCCCCTTTTGGGGAAGTGGGTTTTTAAGAGGTGTGAAAATTTTCTATTGACTTTTCTATTTTGCCCATAAATCCAGTCAATATTACTGTGACAAAATTTGTGAGGCTAATTTATTATATGAAAGTCAAAACATATTCAATATGAATCTTTGTTGATAGATATCAATTAGTTTTATTATACAAAATTTTCAAAATCATGAAAACCGTTATAAAATAAAAGATAATAGACTAGCCAATTAAGATGGAAAAAGTACTTTTTAAGGGTAAAATTAGAAAGTGACCTAGTTTTGATGGATGTTTTTAGAAGTGGGACAAATATTTTGGGACATCCCAAAATAGAAAGAAGGACCAAGAAATTGGGACGGAGGGAGTAGTAGATTTTTTTGGAGGGTGAGGTCTATGATTCGAGTCCTATAGATAGGAGGTTGGCTCTCGTAGTAATCTTATAAATACTAATACACAAACATCCCATTGTTTGCAAATAAAAAAGTAAAGTAAGTCATGTTTTCGTTTCAGTTTGATTAAAATCTATTCTAATATAGGAGATCAATACTTTGGTATGGATTGGTTTTTGAGGCTGGCTCACAATTTTGAATTCTCAAATTGCCCATTTAACTGTCAAACAGTTACTCTTGCACTGTGCTTATAATTGTTACCAACATTTTTTGTCGCATGTGCCCAGAGCCCTAGTATGAAATAAGTGGTCAGTACAATAAACAGGAAACAAACCCCATTAAAAGATGTTTGGGTCATACTTACAATTCGGCAGTTCTCTTTATTTTCTTTCCAATAAAGTCATTATACAATCCATTTCGGATGTGTCCATTGACCCATATGCAAAGTTTGCTCAATATGGCTGATAACAGCACCCTTTAATCAACTGCCTCCTCAGCCAACTGGGCTCGTCAGTAGAACCAAAAAATGGGCCGGCCCTACAAACACTCTAACCAAACTACAACATTCGAAAAAACATGAAGGGGTTACAGAAGGTTAACAGGGAGGGGACAGCAAAATCACAAAATGAAACGGAATTGTGGTATAGAAACACAAAAAATGTATGAATGGTCCACGTGTCAAGATCGCGAGATGATACGTGTGTATAGGAACTCGTTCCACACGTCGGGTAAGCCCGGGAGACACCAATGGATACAATCTGCGTATGTGGCAGGGTCCGCCTTCTGCTCATCGTTTAGCATTTTTCCTTGACGGATTGTGTAGACTGAAGTATGTGCATCTTTTCTATATTCAGATAGGGTGGTTATGTTGAGGAAATGCACCGGCACTTTCATAGACCGGGTCACATTATCTGCAATCACAAAGAGCCGGCGGTCCGTGCCCACGTCTAAGTACATGGAGGTGTTCATAATTGGTGTGGTTTCTAAGGCACATTTGATCCCATTTGGGTTTTCCCAATCCAAGCTCCTATTGTTTGCAATTTGAGAAATTCAGATTAGTGTGATTGTCATAATTAGCAGCTCATTTGCTACAGATCCAGGGTTCCTGCGGCGCACTGTGCAACTCATATCACAACCGTCTATCTTGGAAATCAATGTTCGGATTTGCTAAAGCTTTCTTACCGATAACAAAACACTTTGACCGGTAAGAAAGTGTCTGCGAATCGAGACCATTGAAAACACTTTTGGACGGTTGGTATTGGTTCACTGCATGGTGCAACGCAAATAATGCGCTGCAGGATCCCCAAACCGCTTAGTTGTAGCTAAAACAAAAAATGAAGCACTTCAAAAGTGGATATAGTGTTACTTGATATGAAGAGGAGACATGCTCATGAAGAAGACTGTGGTATGGTTGGGATTCACATATTTATCTACCCACTTAGACCATGTCTTCAAAACTCTTGCATACGCTACCGGCCGATCGATCTCATCATACTCTGTGGCCCCTTCGTCGAACGATCCTCGTCTGTTTTTATCATTCCAAAAAATTGGAAGGAAAAAAAGAAGAAGAATCAACCCCGTTAGTTCGCCAAAAATACATGTTTCGATGTGATATAAAATGGGGAAAAGATATAAAGATGGTACTTACAAAACTTTCATATCAAAAGTGTTCATCCACCATATATATGTGTTGAAGATTAGGTAATCCACACCCTTCCAATTTTTCCCATGTTTTTTGATTGATTCTGGCATTATGATTCTGTTCAATATGCTATGCATGTTAGGGTCATCCGAATTTGAGTCCACCAAAAATGGGGCCCAGTAAAACTCCACCGTGGCATTATAATCCTGCAAAATTTCAGATTAAATTAGTGATTAATTAATTAATTTAGAAGCATTTTTAATTAAGATTCTCCACCTAATCCACCAATATTCTTGTCTATAAATGACAAAGACGTGCAGGAGAAAACAATTTTTCTTCACCAACTATTAGGTGGAATTGGCTAGTCAATAGATCTCAGCTGAATTAACATGCAATAATTTCAAGTTAATTGGATAAGTATTAATCATAAACTATTGCCAACCCTTGTTTTTAATTGGAAATTAATAGTATTTTATGGTCGCGGGCCATAACCTAACGTTAATGCCATGATCTAACACATGGTTTTGGGTATTTCTTACCTAATCGTGTGACTAATTAATTTCTTATCTAGTGGAAGGGGATGCACAAGGAATTATTAACATGCTGCGAGAAGTCAGTGATACTAAGTCTAGTTTGGATATCCTTATTAGAGATTCTATTTTTTTAGCTAAACGTTTATTTTTTTGTTCTTTTCAATATGTTTCCCGTACTTGTAATAGGGCGGCTCATGTCACAGCCAAATATGCCCTATCTCTTGATCATGTGATGTCCTGGAGTGGAGATTTTCCATCCTGGATACAGCATGAGATTTGTTTGGACTCTCCGTTATTGCAATAAAACTGTTGATCGATTGGTAAAAAAAAAAAAAATTAATTTGTTGCAGGCAATGCTTCATGATCATGGTGTAATTATTTGTAGGCATTCTAGGGACCAGGACCCTATAGTGCACAAAACGCACTACACAGTGTAGTGCGCTATATCCGGCCGTCCATTTCAACAACGCATGGCTCAAATTTAATCCAAACAACAAACGGTTGGATTAAACTCACTGTTCGGATTAAATCTGAGCCGTTTATTGTCGAACTACACCATCCCCCGATCCACATTCTAACCCCAAGGGTTATTCTAGTTGGTTAGTGGGTACGCTCTCCATACAATTAACCAAGAAGGGAATTAGTCAGTATATGTAAGCGGGCCCGAACACAACATGACCGCCGAAACCAAAAAAAAAAAAATTACATGCATTCTAGTGCACCGAATTCCATATATGATTAAACCAGACTATTTGTTTCAACTTTCAAGAAAAAAAGCAGAAAATATATACATTTTTCCCTTGGCAAAAGAGTAGGTTGGAGCAAGCGTAACAACCCTCCTTCAACGTGAACACAGGAAATCCATACTCACTGTGGAATGTTTAGCAAGGAGGTGTTTTTGTGAGCTAGCCGATGATCCGGTGGAAACCACCCTGTCATCTCTGCAGGCGCAAGCAGCACAAGGGTACCCTCTCACACGGCATCTGGTTCACGCGGACTGATTCATCAAATGAATTTGAACTCCCACTTGCGTGAAGATAAGGTGTTTTTTGTCTTTTCATGACTTTTTAAGTGATGTATTGTGAGAGAATGACCTACCTCGAAAACTATAATAAGCTGGCTTTTCGATTTTTTGGAATGGTGCCGTAGTCACTCCACAAGCGAATTCATTTTGATTTTGGTTTTGTTGTTTTTCTATTGCATGTCGCTTCATAAATTCAAGATCAAAACACAAACAGTATTTGCGAGAAGAAAATACGTAATTTGCATAGACATAATCATTGCGGTCAAGAAAAAATAACCCCAATCAATCAGTCTTCAAAACCAATTAGTGCAGTGAGCTTTTTTGAAAGAGAAATCAAATGAGAGAGAGAGAGAGAGAGAGAGAGAGAGAGAGAGAGAGAGAGAGACCTCAAGCCTAAAAACAGAGAGAGAACCAGTCTTCTTCAAGCTCTTTCTGCCCGGAGGAGCTGCTGATTGAACTAGACAAACCATAGACTCCCATTGATTCCGATTCAATGAATCCCCAACAAACATTAGCCTCTTTCCCCTCAATTTCTCAAGCAACAATCTTGCTTTGAACCTTCAACAAAACCACAAGTTTTTTACTTGCAATTTCTCGAAAACAACATCAAGGAGATACAAATATAAAATTTCTGATTTATATATTGAAAAATTCACGAATTCAAAGTTCTTACTTGGGCAAAGAGCAATCTCTGGGCTGCCACCTCCAATTCTGATAAAGTGAATCCTTTCTTCCATTCCTCATACAAGTCACTTGAGCAGTTAAAAACTCACATTCATCTTCTCTGTAAATGGGGTGCGTGGAATTATCAAAAACCCACTCCCCTGTATACAAATCGCAGTCCTCCGGCGGCAATTCCACCTCCTCATCGTCATCTTCCTCAATCGGAAACTGAATCTCCACTTGGGTTTCCACCACAGTCCCCGAATTCACCGAGACCGCATTCGATTCGCCGTTTTTTATCGTTTCTAGAACAGGGTTGCTCTGTTCTCCCCTGTTTTCTTGAGGTTTCGGTCTTGAAAATGGAAATTCTGCTATTGACTTCACGTCCTCGTTGTACATGAAGCATCCGAATAAGAAAATGGAGAAGACCACTACAAACAGAGAGAGGTTGTTGTTTTTCCGCCCGCCGGGGTGTTTCATTGTGAGGGTTACGGTGGATAACAGGGGTGTTTTCCGGCGGGGTGGCTGCATGGGGAGGAGGGGAGGGTGGTGGAGAAATGAGAGAGAGTAGAGAGATGGAAATATAGAGAGAGAAAAGAACATAAAATAGAGAAGAACATGGAGGAGGAGGTTTTAGTATTAGGTTTTAATTTAGTTAGGTTTGGTGGGATTGGTTTGGCTTCAAGAAACTAGGGTGGTTATTGTTGGATGAAGGGTTGCTATCCTTTCTCAGTGATGTTTGTTTATTTACTTTATTAAATCCACCTTTCTAACAGCTTCTTTTTGTACTAGAAAAAACCCGAGAGAGAGAGAGAGAGAGAGAGAGAGTGATTCCAAAGCATTCTGTGTTTTAGTCTTCGAGGGTTTTCCTTCTTGTGAGGAAGGAAGTGAAATCTACTCTCTCTGTTTGGTGAAGAATCGTGTGAATGTCTGAGTGTACACAGTAGCGGAGCCAGGATTTTCACTTAGAGAGGGCATTGCAAAAGTCTAAATTCATCTTTTGAAAGTTTGTGTGATTGCTTCGTTAGTAGTCCATTAATTTGGTTGAAAACACGTGTAAACAATAAGCCTTATACCCAAAATTTTCAATTTCTTTAACATTTTTTGAGTAGGTGTTCCAAAAAAAAAAGTGTACGAGATAAAATTTCAGGGGACACGTGACCCCTGGGCCTATGCTGCCTCCGCCCCTGAGTGTACAGGTTGCCATGTTGTGCCTAGTGGTGACTCAAACATTGAGCCGGAATGTTCCATGTGCCATTCTTTCGCGTAATTATATTTGGTCCCATGCTTTTCGGTTGAAATACTAAAGGAAGATAACGGGAGAGACTACAATCCAATCAGTAATACAAGTGTAGGACTTAAATGGATGAAACTAAAATTACAATACGGTACCAATGTGCAATTTTCTAAAACTACAGGACCCATTTATGGAGTTTACTTCACATTTTCTTTATTTCCGAGAGAGAGAGAATCTTGGTTAATATGCATGCCAGACTTAATGGTATCTACTGAGATGTTAATATGTTATGGAGACGAAGGACTTCAATTTCGCACCAGATTAATTGGGCATGTAATCTTGTCACCGATTGTTCATTTTGTGAATCCGTGTGTAGATTACATCCCATTTATTTAAAATCTTGGTTAACAATGGTCCCGTTCAGTTTTACAGAAAGAATGAGAAAATTAATCTCATACAAATTTCTTCGTTTTTCACTAGAAACACTTTCTTGCAAAATGCATCATGCTGAAAATGAGGAATTCTAGCTTCCCTTAAAAAACTAATATCAATAAAACACATACGGAAGTACATATTTTCTTTTCCTTCAATTTACTTTTTCCGAGATACATGTTCTGCACAACATTCTAGACAACTAAACGAAGCCTCCAACAGTAGTTAAGCAACAACAAGAAAAAAAGGGAAACGGTTGTCACTATTGCATTGTTACTACAAAGCCACATTTAGGGAAGGGAAATTTTCAAAAGGACCCCTATTCTTTTACCCCCAATGTCCCAAAAACACTTATCTTTTCGTTTATTTCAATTAGACACCTATCCTTGTTCACCGTTATTAAATTAGGTCCCCGACCCAATTTACTGTCCAAATTTGGACGAAAACTGCCCAACTGGCAATTTTTTTTTCCCTGAGGCAGCATGTTTTGGGGGAATGGAATCAAAAAAAAAAGAAAAGAAAAGAAAGAAGATAGCAGCGACTACCATGGCCGCCGTCTGCCACCAAAACTTCCACCCTCTCCCCTCCTCTCCTTACCTCCTTTTCCTTCTCCTCTCTCTCTCTCTCTCTCCCTTTCCCTTTCCTCTCTCTTTCACTTCTTCTCTCCCTTTCCTCTCTCTTTCACTTCTTCTCTCCCTTTCCTCTCTCTTTCACTTCTTCTCTCCCTTTCTCTTTCTCTTTCTCTCTCGGCCAAACAACAAAACTCGCCACCGCCATCGCCTCACCGCTTCCTGGAGAAATCAATGGGGAAGCTTTTGGACTGTAAATTTATGTGGCATTTGAGATCAGCCCATCTCTTCTACCAGTTAGTACTCTCCAAGAAGGACCGCCCTCTCCCTCTCTCTCCACACAGCCGTGCCGCGGTGGCGACGACATGTTTTGTTATTTGGCTGAGAGAGAGAGAGAGAGGAGAAGAAATAGGAGGTTAGAAGAGGTAAGGGTGGAGGGATTTTAGGGGCAGACAGTGGCCATGGTTGCTGCTGCTATCTCCTATTTTTTCTTTTCTTGTTTTTTTTTTTGCTTCTATTCTCCCAAAACATGCCACCTCAGCAAAAAAATTGCCAATTGGGCAGTTTCCGTCCAAATTTGGATGGTAAATTGGGTCAGGGACCCAATTTAATGACGGTGGACAATGATAGGTGTCTAATTGAAATAAACGAAAGGATAGGTGTTTTGGGGACATTGGGGGTGAAAGAATAGGGGTCTTTTTGAAATTTTCCCTTTAGGGAATTGGTGGTGGTATCAGAACTGGGTCGTTTGAAAAAGAGTCCAAACTTGTAAGAAAAGTTCGAATTTGTGCACTTTATTATGTTCTTTTTTAATCTGAAAAATACTTTAGTTCTTGATAATAACAGCCAAATGATATCGATGGCGGACAAAAGGAATGCCTGGCCCGCTTTTACAACTTCAAATATTCTTGCTCATTGTATGCTAGTTTTTCATGTTGATCTAAAAAAGTTTTATGAAATTGACTTATGCAAGTCTATTGAGTGAAAAAAATCTGCTATGTCTATATATTTTGTTCAAGTTATAATTCATATTTTTCTCATCGACTTAAAGTTAACCGGTAAGCAACGAATATGTATCCGTCTCTCTCCCAAACTCAACAAATAGCAATATATTCTTATTTTGTGTGTATACTTGCAGTTCAAATTCTCGCTAATTATACAAATTTTGTGTCCGCCACTGGACTACATTCAACTACTTCAAGCCCCAAAATGTGAATCACTCTTTCCCTCCATCGACAGACTTGTATGCACGTTCTTTTAGGCGTTATGTTTAAGACTTTAAATGACCACCCAAGGTCTTGCCTCAGCGGAAAGCACTTGACTTTGTCGCAATGTGCGTAGGGTTCGAGTCTTACGAACCTGGTGGCTGGGCAGTGATGGCAAACAAAATCCAATGGACAAACAAAATTGATAATTCCAGATTTCCCCAGTCGCTTTCCTTGTTCTGGATACGTCCAGAATCCAAAAGGTAAATTCCAAGTTATTATCCGAACAAAAAGTGGGACTTTTTACCAAATGTCAAATGGATAACTAGACTAGATTAATCCTAATTACCTAACTAATCCCCACTACCTTAGATGAAATTTACATAATCACTTTGCTAAAAAGCAATTGACACATTTTCTTTTAAATAACTCAAAATGTCGAGACCAACTTATCGAATGAGAGCATCCTGTCGTGCACTGCCGCACTACAGGGTTGTAGTGCGGCATCCGAGCCGTTGATCACGCAATCAACGGCTCGGATTTCATCTTGGTGCTTGCATGATCCGAGCCATTCATTGCCGAGATCAACGGCTCGTGTGCCACACTACAGGGTTATAGTGCAGCAATGCACTCTTAAAGACCAATGCCCGTGCACACACATTCAACGACAAGGAGGGCCTTCTTCCTCCTCTCATTTCCCCTCTCCCCATAGGATTTTGTAGCCTTCTTGATGCTGATCTTGGTGTTTAATGAAATTTCTTTCAAAAAAATAGTAATACTAATTAATAACCAGATGATCTTCCTATGTCACCATCAACTCTTTCTTGTCGGACGGTAGGATGTTAGTATATGTTAGATTACTACGAGAAACAACCTTCTGCCCATTAGTGTCGAACCCTAGACCTCATCACACTCCAAAGGAGTCCAAAACCCAAGGTCGACATTGATCGCGTCATACCATACAAAAAATAGATTTATATTTATGAGAACAAAGAATTAACCCTTACTCATAACAATAACGGTCAAGTCCAAATGTCAATCCATAGTGACATATTGACTAAGTTACTGTAAATTCGACTGGTTTCTATTTTAATTCGACAAGAAGCAACCTCCGGTCTATAAGCATTGAACCCTAGACCTCAAGCTCCAATTAAATGAGTCCTGCACAATTTGAACCTGAAGTAAAGCTAGCTTTCTGATTTTTATTAGTATTATTTTTTTGAACTGAAGCTAGCTTTCTGATTGGGAAAAGTAAATACTAAGAAACCCTTTATTACGTACTTGTATAGTGACCGAGTACTTGCACCAAAACCTTGGTGCAGGCTTTCTGGACCATTTTCTTTTCTTTTTTTTTTCCACATCTGTTTTTCTTTTTTGTGTGGTAGTTTTGATGGGGTGGCACATCGCTTTTTTTCCAAGTGAAGACGACACTTGAGACATTTACATCATCAACAAACTTGTTCCCTGACTACGCTTCCTAGCGAATTTTTCTGAATCCAGACTTGCATTTTCATTTGCAAGCCATGAAAACTATGTTTTTTTCTTTAGGAGCAAAGAATGACAGCAAAAGTGTAGTGAGTGAAAATCACAGATAGCTACAGCCTACCTCTCCATATTTTGGCTAGAATAACAAAATTCTCTCCTACTATAGGAAGCCATTTTAAAAATGGCTCGGCCATTTATTACAAGGGTTGTGATCTTAATAGCTCTTGGGAGCAATCCAATTGTTGTGGTATGTGGGTGTAATCCAAGGCGGCAAGTAGGGCAGCTACACAAAAAATTCGGTGAACCATGAAACCGAACCGAACCGAACCGTACCATACATTTTAGTCTCGATCCGTGGATTAATGGTCAAGGTATAGGTTCAATAATTAGAAAAGCATGAGATGTGGTTTGGTCTAGGGATTTTGTTTTGAAACTGTAATTAACTGAACCGGACCGTGAGTTATTAATCTTTATACATGTGAGTACAAATAGATATGTATGTAATGCTCATTAGTTTTGTTACTTTTGCATAAGTTAAAACCTTAGGGGGTAAAGTGTAGTTGTACTCTATATAAGACTGTGGAATGTAATGCTTTGTATCTGAATTTTTTTTTTTTTTTGGTCATTCGTCATTCCTAAGCTATTACATGAGGGAGGGGGAAATGAGACTTGATCCCGGGATGCAGTGTGGGCATCCAAGAGCTCTACTGCATGAGCTAGCCACCACTTGCCTTTGTATCTGAATTTGGTTGATATTGGAATATGGAATTAGAAATTTGGTTGTTGTTGGTTGTTCAAATGATTTCATAACCATAACTTACAAATTGGTTCAGAGCTGGACTTCGGACTTTTGGTCCGGACATAGATTACATTTTCTTAAAATTATGACCCGCAGTTCAGGAATCCAAACTGTGCACAGCCCTAGGTGCAAGTTGTGGTGGCCAAATAATGGCATTAATGGCATTAACTGATCCAAAAAAAAAATAATGGCATTAACTCCATTGGAGCACTTTTGCCAAATTTTGACTGTGTAATACTATAGCAAGCTAAAAAATGACTTTGAGCCTTTGGCTCTTAACAATGGCAGGAACCATTGGAGATGTTGTTAGAGTATCTCTACTCCGTACCTTTTTTTCTTGCTCAAATTTGATAAAACCTCCCCAAAAACCACTCCACTCCATTACTCAAACCTGAAACTTATATCAAAGTGAGTTTTACTCAAATTAAGGGAGACTCAATTTTTTACTCAAATGTAAGGTTATTTCTTCCCTTCAATTTACAATCATGGAATTAATGAGGCTTTTTACTCAAGTTTGTGCTTGAATTTAAATTTGGCCATTGGATTGCTTCATAGTTCATAGCAAATGAAGCTTTTACTCAAATTTGAGTAAAAGTATGAGTAAGGGTTGGAGATGTATTTAGGGGTTAGAAATAGCCGACTGGCCTGCCAAAATTCTGGGTCAGGCAGATTTTAGCTCTGCGCCAGGGCCACCTAATTCACATGGGTATACCCGGGGGAATTCCCGGCCGGTACAGAAATCAGGGGCAAATTCCCACGCACTCCACCCGAAATTCCAAAAAGCACAGAAAACTCCCCACCTTGACTATCTTTGTTCTCTCTCTCTCTCTCTCTCTCTCTCTCTCTCTCTCTCTCTCTCTCTCTCTCTCTCTCTCTCTCTCTCCAAACCGTATGAAAGTACCTAAATCTTAGAGTACCCTATGAAAGTTCCTAACCCTATGAAAGTACATAAACCACTAAAATCCTAAAATAGGAAAGTGCACCGTAAACCTAAATCCTAGGATACCCTAATGAAAGTGCCTAAACCCTCAAAATCATATGAAAGTACCTAAACTTCTAAAACCCTATAATACCCTTAGTGCCTAATAAACCCCAAAACCCCTATGAAAGTGCCTATACTTGACCTAGTGGTAATTTAGTTTCAACTCCTTGACCTAGTGGGAATTATGTTTCTAAAACTTGACCAAGTGGTAATTTTCTGTATCATTAAAGCCCATGAAAGCACGGACTGGTCTTAAACTCAGCTCGTTGAGCCTGGAATAGGTCCAATTCGGATGTCATGAGTGACTGACCCCAAGCTTGTAGCCCGAGTACATTAGGATGTGGGCCACACTAAATGGTCCAGCCTCGTTGGTCTAAGCAATAATCTTTACAAGAGCCCAATGTACTTGGGCCGAACTATCCCAAAGCCTGCCTGCTAGGGCTGCTGAGTGCCGGCCTGGGCCAAATTTGCAGTTCTTTTCTTTTAAATTCGATGAATTCAACAGTCTTAGGCCTTGTTCTCTTATAGATTTTAGGTGCATTTTATGAAAATCTTTTAAAATGAACATTTTATGGAGGGGTGATAAAATGGAGTTGTTTTCCCAACTGATAAAATGTAGTGAGTTTCTTATAGATTTTAAGAGGATTTTATGAAAATCTCATAAAATCACTTTTACATTTTATGTGTTGAGATTGGAGTATCATAAAATGTGAGATTTTATGTCCCAAAAATCTGTTGAAGAACACACCCTTATTAGTAGTTTCTACTTCCTTAGTTCATCTATTTGAAACTTTGCCAACAAAATTATTATTTATTGCGTTGATTATTGACACGATCACCAAAAATGAATCAATAATAAATACCCATGGAGATATAGACTAGTACTATATTTCTTCTACTTTACCTAGTATTGGATAGAAGGCAAGGCCGTGCCCAGGGTGCTGGTGTGCGGCCCTAGTGTGCATATCTAAACCGTCCATTTCCGCAATTGACGGTTCGGATTTAAATAAAACTTTTTCATGGAAGAGGAAGAGTTTTAAATCCAGACCGTTCAAATCACTTTTGGACGGTCTAGATATGCACACCAGGGACGCACACTAGAAAGTGCAGGCCAGGGTCTCCATTTCCCTCTGTTGAGGACATTTTGCAGCTTCCTTCTATTTCCTTCATCATTGAAACTTGTTATCAAAGAGAAATTAAACCCCAAAAAAGCAAAAAAACAAAGGCCATTTCATTCAAAAGCCATGAAATATAATTGGGACTAAGGATTGCCATAAGTTCATTCTATCCATAGGCAAATAAAAGAACAACAACAAAGCAAAGGACATACCAGCACCATCAACATCCACCCAATTCATGAAACTAAGAAATTGCAAAACAAACACTTGAAGGAAAAGAGGAGGGCAAAGATATACTACAAGAATTCACACACGGTATCGATCAAGCGGGTCCTTGGACGGGAGGCGTTCGTGGTAAACTCTCCACGCGTAGTCCTCGAAAGAAAAGGAATTAAATGCTCGATTCTCCATCGTATCTATAGAACTACTATCACCATCTTCGTTATTGACTCGACTGTCTTCGCCGTATGCAATGTTTGGCCTCGGATTTAGGAGGGGAGAGACTGTGCTTTCTAGCGGAAGAGTTACCAACAGCGACATGGACAGGCAGCGTGTGTTTTTCATGTTGTTCTCGAGACATGGAATGGGTCTCCCTCCCACTTTCTTCGTCTTCCCATTGCTCCAAACCTGAGGGTAATTTGGTCATTTTCTTGGTTAATCACTATAACATGAAATAATTTTGTGGGGCTGTTTTATTAGGCATTTTTCCAAACAATCCTTCTATTGTACGATAAAAGTGTTTTCTTACCGGTAAAAAAACTCTTTGACCGATAAGAGTACAGTTTTATCGGTAAAAGAACACTTTTATTGTTCACCCATTGAGCGGATGATAGAATTTTCCTTTTTTCAACTTGACCAAAGAAAAATCGAAACGTAACGTTGAAATCAAACACAAATGAGTTTAATATGAAAGAGAGAGATACTTCAATGATTTTAATTTCTGAAAGTGTCAAGATATTTCAATTAAAATAATGAAGAAAATATGTTGCTTCTTTATCCAAAATTCAAAATTCAAGCCCAGGGGTCCTACCATTATTTTAATTTCTGTTTTTTTTTTCCAAAAAATAGGTTTCAACAGAAGGTGATGTGTTGAGCCGACAAGCTCATTATTTTTCGTTTAGATAAATATTTTCTAATTAGTGCATATTACTTGTCAAACAAAAGATGATTAAACTTAAGAGCCGTAATTTCATCCCCATACACAACCACCTTCCTTCTTCTTTTTTTCCCCAACATTATATGCATCTGTCGGGTTTGAAAAATTAGTCAGTTAACATCTAAAGTGAGTTTAACGAGCCAGAAGGGGGCAGTAGGGGCGGGGCAAGGAAAAAAAAACCTCAAGTATTATATAGAAATAAAAAAAAATTCTATGAATTATATAGGCTCGCTCTGCAAAGTATTTTGAAAAAAAAATTCGCCTCTGCGTATTTTGAAAAAAAAAAATCGCCTCTGCGTAGTGAAATTCTTGGCTCCGTCCGTGAGTTTGAGAGTTTGACGTCTCTTCACCTCTAAACACATCCGTTTAGAGCATACATGGTTAACCCGTATCGAACTAAAACTCACCATGCATCAAGAATCGGGAAACAAATGTGTCTAGAACCGTTTTAAAAAAAAAAGTAATAAATCATGATAAAAAACTTTTATTGCATGAAAATGAAAGTATGTACCTGAGCAATATCGCCAAGTGTGACCAAAATAGAGTCAATCTGGGGCGAGACCGAAACCCAACCCGAATCCGCCAGCAACGAGTATCTCTGGCACCTGATTTGGTAATGTAACCCGACTACATACGGGTAAAACTTACCCGATACAACCGGTTCGTCACCCGCTGACTCTTCAGAAACCCACATCAGCGAGCAGACCCGAGTGGGGTCCTCTCGGAGCGGGTTTTCAAACCCCACCGCGCACGATAGCGCTTCGATCACCTCCAACCCCACCTTCTCCATTTCCCGAGTAAACTCGCCCAGTGCCGCCAACGACAATTCGGTCGACTCAGCCGAACAAGTCGAGTCAAAACAGAGCGACTCGGTTGCGGTTTCGTTGTCGTCGTCGTCGTCATCGCAGTCGAAACCAAGAGGCCAGTTTTGGGGGAAGTAGAGATGTTTTTGGCTTCTAGGGAGGGTGAAGAGGGAGAGTGAGTCGGACTCGGCGGAGTGAGCGAGGTGGGGAGGGATGGAGTGGCTGGTGAGTTGGAAGAAACCGAGTTGGGAAGAGGCGGAGAGAAGGGAGGAAGGGTTTTGGGCGGAGAGAGAGATGAGGGGAGGAGAAAGAGTGGTGGTTGTTGTGGGTGGTGGGGAGCGGCGGGAGGGGAGGGAGAGAGTAGGGGGGAGGCGGTGGAGAAGACGAGATAGGACGTCGGAGGGGTCTGATGAGGTGGAGAGGGGGTTGGGATGTTGGGTGGATGGTGTTGGCGGCGGAGCTGCGGTGGCGGCTAGGTGTCGGTGGTTGTGAGTGGAGGAAGCCATTTCTGAAACAGGTTGTAGTAGTAAAATGGAGAAGCCCGTGAGCAATTATATGGGGTTGAGGGGGTGTTCCAATAGCAAAAAAAAACTGTTTTTTTTTCTAAACACCGAGACAGGTCATTCTCATAATACATCACATAAAAAACCATGAAAAATCTGTTTATTCAAAAAACTGGGTTAGTGGAACACGAAACTGGAACCCACGTGAGGTTGAAGATAATTATTCAGTAGTTTTGGAACACCGTGAAGTGATGCTTCCGACCACTCTATAACCATACATTCTAGAATTTACGATTAAAGTATGAACATGTTTGCTATAGACACTAACACTTGTACCAATAATTGCACAAACTCTCTCACATAAGTTATGAGACTCACTACTCATATGTGGGTCTCTCATATCCCGTGTGATAGAGTTTATGCAATTGTTGGTGTAAAGTGTTAATGTTTTTATCTTTTCTCAAGTATGAATAGAAGAGGAGTTCCTACCATGCACAAAACCGTGTGATGCGGGGTGTCCGGTCGTCCATTGCGAAAATACATGGGTTCGATTTAATCCGAGCCCCATGTAAATTCGATCCGTGCATTTTCGCAATGGACAGCTGGATCCCAGCACCACACAGTGTTGTGCACATAGTGTTATGAACCCGCCATAAATATGTGATTCTAGAGTGGTTCGGATTCTTATAAAATTTATGACTAAATTATGAACCCCACATGAATTTGTGATTCTAGAGTGATCCGGACTCCCGG
This sequence comes from Vaccinium vitis-idaea, assembly GCA_963854785.1. Classification (NCBI taxonomy): domain Eukaryota; kingdom Viridiplantae; phylum Streptophyta; class Magnoliopsida; order Ericales; family Ericaceae; genus Vaccinium; species Vaccinium vitis-idaea. Next base: position 36,393,154 of record OY978224.1, on the reverse strand, counting down.
AGCACTGCCAGATATTCCCGGACTACTGAATAATTACTTGGGTTGAAGTGGACAATTGGAAAAGTATTTGTAGATCAGCCTGAATCAATAAACTTCCAATAAGGACTCTTATTTAAAAATACCATGCGGACTTGCCCTTTTTCGATTTTCCGGACCAAATTTCGACGATCTGATCCGCTCAATGTTTTTAAAATGTGTTTTCAAGGGCCAACGCGAAGAATCTCAGAAAAAAAAATACCCGGAAGGGCTTGATCCGAGCAGTTTCCGATAAAAACTATACATATACAGTTTTTATCGGAAACTGCTCGGATCAAGCCCTTCCGGGTATTTTTTCTCGGAGATTATTCGCGTAGGCCCTTGAAAACACATTTTAAAAACATAGAGCGGATCGGATCGTCGAAATTTGGTCCAGAAAGTCAAAAATGCCCCTAGGTCCGCATGAAAAGTTAAATAAGGGTCCCTTATTAGAAGGGGGTCCCAGCCTGAATATCTGCAAATTTTTTAGAAATCCATCTTTTCTTGAACCTATAACTCGGTGCCAAGGCCCAAAAGTATAAAAAAAATAACAATTTTACAATGAAAAATTATCAAGTCGTAATGCCTTCTCATTTCTCTACACCAAGTTACTGTGTCAGCTTAGAATATGGAATGTAAGATGGAATATTTTCTTTCAATTTATATTCTTTAATAATTAGACTAGATTTTCCTTGAACATTGTCACAAAACCTTTAGGCCTTGTTTGATACGAGATTTCATTTTGGAGGGATTGGTAATGAGATGAGATTGGGATTGGGATTGGAGGGATTGGTAATGAGTTGAGATTGGGATTGAGATTAATAATGTGATGGGATTATTAATGAGGAGATGAATCATTCCCTCATGTTTGTTTTGCACAGGATTAGATCATGAGATTACTAATAACATGTTTGTTTTGCTTAGGATAGGATTCAACAAAAATAATTTGTTTCCAATTCTACCCTTATTTGGAAACACCATTTTTCATCAGTAGCTCAACAACATGTTTTCATGTCTTTTTTTTTTCTTTATTCTTTTTTTAGATTTCAAATGAAAAATTACATTTTTTTTTTAAGATTTCCAATGAAGATTTTTTGAGCCACGTTTTCTAGTCATTTCTAGATAAAAGCATCCAAGGTAATGATGAAACAATACCAAAAAAAATTGAACCGGGTTAATTTAAGTCTTTATAAAAAAAATTCCCTATGTTAGTTTTGCTAGTTAGGCGCTAATATTTTTTTTGGAGTATTGGTTCATGTCAGCACGAGAAATCAGAAAGATTTAAAATATGAACCGTAGGTTTTTGTTTTAATAAAGATAAAAATAATATAAGGTTTTTTTTTTTGTCTTTTAAAATGTTAAGCATTAATTGGCGTTGTCAAAAAATGTTGACAAAAAACATTAATTCATGAAAGCATTAAACAACAAAAGTAATTGTTTCTGCATTACTAGTAACGAAAGCATCACGAAAATTCACGAAAGCATTTACCAGAGAATTGGGTAGAAGAACATGAACGCACTTGGCTTGTCTTCACCAACAATTCCCCAATCCCATAGGAGAGGTTTCATAATACCCAACCCCCCTTGGTTTGGCCAATCCCATGAAAATGAGGGATTGTTAGTGCTAGTCCCATGAGACTGCTAGTCTGGTCCTCAAATTATACACCAAACATGAAAATTAATGGACCTACGTATAGGATTGGTAATCCAATCCCATGCTCCATCTCTCTTATCAAACATGGCCTTAGATCCTATTACCTGTGTGACACTCTTAAGAACTGCATATCGGCCAAAACTTAGGATCATCAAGTTATCTCTTCCATAAAAGAGTTAACTAGGTCATTACAATTGTCATTACAATTGCAATCGTAATAGCTTGCCATTAATTTTCCACAATTCTTTGGTTTACGGATGGTCCGTGAATAAATTTCTCACTTTGTGCTTTCCCTATCTTTTTCCTTTTTAGCTTCAAAATTTCTGAAAGTATTGTTTCGTAAGTACTAGATAAAAAAAGGAAAATGCTTGTGACACACACTCAACCACACACAAAACCACACACTCACATGTGGTGGGTCCCACCACATGTGAGTGTGTGTGTGGTTGAGTGTGTGCCTTTAGCATTGTTAATAAGAAAATAGTTGCACTGGATGGCAGGCCTGCTGGCATGTTGCGAGGGAAAGCTGTGCCCTCTGGTGGGAGGTGACGAGGTGTGTCTTTGGGATAAAAAAAAAAAAGGCAAAACAAAGTACTTAAAGTATGATTTTTGCGGAAGCATGCTCCTGCATAAAGTACTAGTAAAATAAATACACACTTTTTTAGGTCATTACTTTTGGAGAAAATTTTGGGTGCCGACAGTTGCATCTCGGCAGTCTAAAAATGTGTTGAACAGTCTGGATTTTAAAGATAGAGAGTGAAAGGGTTTGGGAGAAATCTTAACCGTCAAAAGACACATTTTTAGACGGCCAAGTTGCGTGACGGATACCGCCACGTCAAAAGACACATTTTGTGTATTGAAAAGTGTAAAACCTATATCAGAGTTTGTGTTCTTTTTTTCATTATGTAAGCTTATTGGCACCCTTGTAACGATATTGTTTTCTGTGTCCTTGTGCTTTGGTTGAAGTGGTGCTGGTGAAATTTGAAGTGCCCTGTCCCCTAGCCTTTTGGTCGTGTTATGGTCTATGGAACAAAGGTTTGTTTAGGATATTATGTGAATTAAGGATAAAGAGAATGGAAATTATGTGAATTAAGGATAAAGAAAAAAAAGATATAGTAAAAGGGATAGGAGTTCATGGGATTATGGACAGCATAATCTAAACCAGGATAAGTTGTTTTCTCTTTTTTTTTTTGTTAAAAAAAATTTGGGTTTTTTAGTTTTTGTCCAAAAAAATTTGGGTCTTTTAGTTTTGTGCCAACCTTTCGTGGATTATTAATCCGTCTCGACGAGTGAAATCGAAAAAGTATAAAATTATTACTGAAACCCAACTTTTATTAGGATTATCCAAGAAAACACTAAAAAACCTGGGCTAAAAGGACTAATTCTTATATAGTTCCAAAAAAATTGAGTTCCGGTCAGAATTTTATTCTTTTCCTAATCATCTCGTTAAGTTGAATCAATAATTCACAAAAATTTAACGCAAAATTAACTACCGACTTGACTAAAAGCGACCTTGACTAAAAATTCAGTAGTACTCCCTTGTTGCGAAACTTTTTGTTGTGATATTCTGTGCCCACCAAAATTCAGACTAGACTCGCTTTCCAGCAAATGCAACGTTCGACTCTATGCCCACAGCCCACCCCAAAACAAACAACTCTATTCGGTTTCTGGCAAATCCTTGTTCAAAGTTCAAACACCCCACCTTACAGTCACAGCCCATAAGAAGCAACGGACTTTACGCAATCCAAGGCTTGGCGATCAATCAGAGCACTTTCTTCCTTACCTTTGATTGTATGATTGTCCTTCTAACTTCTTTACTTTCTGATTTTGTACCCCCTAAAACTTTCGTTTTGTGTCCCGTAAATTTCTAGCAGTAACCTGAGTCAAGTTGTGAGTTCTTTGGAAAGTTCAGGACTTCTAAAATGTGTTCAGGTTTAGCATTTCTACTAGTCATTTCATCCATTCCTAAGCTGCAGCAAGAAATGTTTGCTCAAAGAAACAGTGAAAAACATGAACCTTTTTGTGTCGAAAACCTGAGTGAGTGCAGATAATGGTTTGGCATGTTTTTTGATAAGCTGATTTCTTACATTGTCAATCTGGTTGTTCTTGTATCATGATTTGTGGAAGGATTCATGAGGGGGGGAAAAAGTACTAGTGAAATCAAAGAAATGAATTAAGTACTGCACTTCATTATCTTTTCCCTTTGGTGCTTCACTCCACTTATCCATGATCTAGACACAATTTCAAGGTTGCAAGTATTGTTTTGGGAAAGGCATTCAAGCAAGAATCTATAAAGAAACAGATGATAATTTTGTAATCTGAAGACTCCATTTTCAACTCTTAGCAGTTCCAGCAATCTAGCTAGGAATTAACCAGAGGCGCTTATCATCGTTGTACAGTAAGGGCATCTCCAATGGGGAGCCAAAGCTCTTGGGATACCCTTTTTTGGCTCCCTTGCCATTTCCCGTCTCCTCCAACGGGGAGCCATTCATCCTGATTCCTTAACCTTAAAATACCTAAATTTAGCTAATCTAGTTTCAGATTAACAAAAATAAAACCCTTAAAAATTGTTTTTTCTTTTTTACGTTCCTAAAAATTCAAAGTAAATTGGAAACAAGAACCATACCCAAATCGTGCTTTGTCCGTCAGACCTCCAAATAAACCGACATATCCTGATGTGTCTACATTTTGAAATAAGTAGTCGTCGTGTTGTTGGACATTGTTAAGGATGCTAAGAAACTGCCTTTGAAATTTGTCGGCAGGAAAGACTTCTTTAGCAAAGTAATCTCTCATTAGGTGCTCGCTCGTGCCGACTCTATTTCGAGGGATATTTCGACGGTTGTTTGAAAAGCCACCATGTTTGCTTTGATGGCTTTATTGTTGTGTTTCCATTCTTTGGTACTCCGATGCCATCGTAGTGAATATCTTTCTTCTACGATTGTCTTCTATGATTGTCTTCGTCGTCAAAAGAAGAGTCAAAATCTCCTCTAAGAATTGTTTTTTTCATATTGCTCATTGTTTTGTGTGTTGTTTATTCAACAAATATATGGTAGTATTTATAGAGTTTTAAAAAATTAGGGGAACCAATAAAGTTAGATAGGGAAAGGTAGATGGGAGAGATAGATACAAAAAATGTGTCACCTAAATAATTTTTTGAGATGCATAGAAAATTAGTTGGGGTATAAAGTTAGTTGGTTCATAAAACTTAATTAAAAAATTGTGATTAAGAAGTAGTTAAATAATAGTTAACGAAAATAAAATATGAATTGGAACTTTAAAAGTTAGCTGAGAAAAAGATATTTGGAAGGTAGTTGAGTGAAGGGAGCCAAATTTGGCAATGACACTACTGAAGCAGTTTGGCCAAAGTATGGCCAAAAATGGCATTTGGCAACCCAAGAATGGCTCCTACCATTGAAGTTGCTCTAAATAGACTACAGTCTCAGGGATAGTTTTGTTCTGAGGTATCTTATATTTTTGTGTACTCTTGAGAGTTACCAAGGCAGCCTTATACAAAGGAAGGAGGCTTATTTTCACCGATGATCCCCAAAGTATTAGCGCAATGTCAATTTGGTTTCCAATATACAAATCGCGTCTATTGCATACCTCAACGTTTGCAATGCACGTTTAAATAGTCCATGCGAGAATCCATTTTATATTCTTTTCTTTTTTTGGTACTCTGGAAATTTCAGTTTACATACAGTCCATGCGAGAATCCATTTTATATTCTTTTCTTGTTTTGGTACTCTGGAAATTTCAGTTTACATTCTCGATAAGTCGTGTTTTCTCCCATGCTGACAAACAATCCGCATGATCTACCGAAACATAAAAATAAATAATTCCCATATGGACATTTTGGCTGTGCACATAGCAAATCATTTTTGTATGAGAAGGAGCTTGATAGAAGAGATGATCATGTTCTATAAAATGGGAAAAAGTGAAACGTACCGGTAATTCGCCCCGGTACACACGTTTATAACTTTAAGGTTGAAAGCGACTTCCCGCAATCGTACACGTATCGTGTGGTTCAGAATTAACCTTGTGGGCGGCTAGTCGACCAACTCATCCTTAAAGTAACGATTATTGGATGACAGCAGCACTCTTTCCATCATTCCAGCACTAGAGCCCCAAACAAGACAAAACAAGATGACCTCTTTTATCTGGCAATTGAGCAACACATAAAATTTAACAGCACAATTGAGTTCAAAAGTTGTGGATTACTCACACCCCACTAAATATAGATATAGATACAGACAGACACACATATGCAATGACTTCTTCGCCGGGTGATAGTGTCTTTGCCTTAAAACTTAGAAGGAAGTACGAAAAGGTATCGAACTATGGATAAAGAAACCTGCGACTTATGATACCTGTTGAGCTCAGGAGCGTTTTCATTGCATCGTCAATGGCAAATAATGAAAACATAATCAGGAGTCCAACGGGGATAGTGTCTTAGCCATGGAACTTAGAAGGAAGTACAAAAGGCATCGAACTGTGGATAATGAAACCTGCGGCTTATGATCCTGTTGCACTCAGAAGGGTTACCAATGCATCGCCAATGGCAAATAATGAAAACATCAAAAGGAGTCAATGGCAAATAATGAAAACATCAAAAGGAGTCAATGGCAAATAATCCAACGGGTCGTTAACATATCAATGCAGAACACATCCAAACATATATCCACAATTTAGATTGCTTGCAAAAGCAAATAAGCGTAAAGTTTTTTACATGGGAGAATACAGACAACAAATTTGATGAAGTACAACATATGAAAGAAGAGTGTCTTCAAATCCAACTCTACATTTCAGATTACAAACCATCTGAAAAGCCATTTTTGGCCTTCCAGATGAAAATACACACCCCTTACTCGCAACTACCTTCTTCTTCGTAAGGAAATATAGGGAAAACAATTAAATAATTCCCAGAAAGTGATGGAAACAAAAATATTGAGAGAAGAAAATAACCAAAATGGGTTCATTTCTCCATTACATATCCTTCCCATCTTTAACCTCCCTAATCCTTATAAAAAAAACATGAGATGAGTCTAATTTGGCTGGATTTTCTGATCTATCTTGTTCTTCTCCTCACTACTGCTATCTATATATCAGACATCAATAAGAATCATGATAAATAAATAAATCTTGTTACGTTATTCGTGCAGCAAACGGAGAAGTTGCTTATGCCACCATCTGCTCCTGCTCTTTGTACAACTGCTCCACCCAAGGTGGGAGCGCCTCAGTAACCCCTCCATGCTTCTGCTCAGAACTATACAGCCCAGCCCCCACGGAGGAAACATCCTTTACTAGCGAGTTAACCCACGACACATCAGGCTCATCAACTGTGGGTGGCGCCGTTCCCGCTTTTGCCATTGTAGCATTCCCACTTCGAAACCCAAAAGAGGCGGATTTCTTAAGCTTATTTGCTTCCTCGCCGTGGAACCCCCACTCCAACCTCCCGCCAGGAGAACTCCAACCGGAAAGATTGGACGACATCAAACTAGAAGAATTAGCAGCCGCCGTGACCCCAAGACTCCCAGGGCGGTGGTGCTGGTTCACAGCTCCACGGTCGATGAAACTCTGGCTCCGCTTGCTAAACGCAGATGACCTAGAATTCATGACTGCTGCTGCAACCGCCGCGGAGGAGTCAAACCCGTTGATGGGGGATTTCCTCACTGGAGATGAGGAAAGGTTAGTGGTAGGGTAACTTGATCGAAGCTGTTTCATGTTTTGGCGCATTTGGAGTGCATTGGGAGATTGCATATGGGTGGTTGGGGTGGTGGTGGTTGTGACTTTTGGTGACAAACCCTGCATTTGATACGGGAAAGAAGGATCGAGAGATCCAAAAACATTGTCCAGGTTAGTAGGCTTCAAATCCCCCATCATGTTGTTATTCCAGCGTGATGGGGAAGAGAGACCGGACAACTCATCGATCAATTGCTGTTGCTGGCGCTGCTGTTCTTGGTTAATGAGAGCCTCCAACCCCAACAATTCCATTTCCAATTGCAAGTCTCTAGCACTCAAAGCAGACTTGAGTCGACTGCCCGGAAGCTGTAGGGTAGGAGGGGTAACCTTGTTTTGCCACAAATTTCCACCACTACCCATGGGTGATGAACAAGCCACAGGAGACATGGGTGGTGTTGAAACAGAAGGCATCAACAAAGATGGTGAACTGAGATCCATAGCAACGGCTGAATGAGAATTCGGGGAAGGCATGGCGGAACCCGTGGAAACATACAAGGGGCGCAATTCTTCAGCCTTGTGGGCGAAGAAACAGACTTTTCTTGCGCAACCAGTTTCGTCCTTGCAAAGCCTGGTTTTGTACTGGGCAGGATGGAGCCATGACTCGAATACACCATGGGCATACTCACAAGAATCGGCCTTTGCACAGCTCCCCTTACGAAATTCTGGGCATGGAACGCAAGTATAGTTGTACTTTCTTGGATCACGCCTCCTGGCGTTCTCCCCCGGATGGACAAAGGGGCACTCAGTCCAGTCGTGGGAGTACGCCCTCGAGCAAGGCTTCACCTTAAAAGAGTACATCCTAAACTCATCAGAGCCATATATCCCGGCGTTTATATCTGGAAGTGATACATCCACAGGGTATTCTTTCTTCTCATTTACTCCTGGTTTAGCCAACTGGGGCATTGGCTCAATGACATCGACTTCTTCACCTTTCAACAACATCTCCAACGACCTCCTCGAATAACTCGACCACTTTGAATTACGAGCAACCAAGTCGCTGGGTTTGTTTCCACTAGCATCAACGGAGTTGATGTCCGCAGATGCATCAATCAAGAGTTTGACAACTTCAACCGAAGAATCTGAGCCACCGGTCGCGGCACAGTGAAGGGCAGTTGCCCCATCTGAGCCACAAGCCCGGTTCACATCAACCTTTCCTGTACCAATTATGTACTTCAACACCTCAGTGCTTCCATACATGGAAGCAACCATAAGGGGTGTTCTTTCCTCAACCCCCATCTTTCTGGACCCGATTCTTCTTCCATACCACAAGCTTGAATCATCTATGCCGAAACCCTCTTCTTCCACTGCGAATTTGAAGCCGTTGAAGTCATCTGATGCTGAAAATTCAAGCAAGGCAGAGAAAACCCCATCTCTATGTTGATGAATTTCACCCTCCATGGTCAGATTGTAGGGACCGAGTTCACTCTTTGAAACTTTACACATAAAAACCCTGTGATACAAACACACGCCAAAATTAGCATATAGGATCTGATTCAGCTCGTAAAATGGCAAACATGACAAATAAAGATGCATATGTGAGCATCTATATACAAATATGTGTGATTATTCTCGTGAATTCATTGACGTTTCTTCCAACCATAATTATAACTGACTGGGCTAAGGATCAACTCCGTCTTCCAACGTTTCCAGTTGATTTTTTTGAACTGAATCTTTCCAGTTGATGAATTGGGTAAAAATTGAATTGGCTCAGAAAAGAAAATTCAATATCAAGAATGGTTCAATTCCAATCGCTGTACCATTTTCTAGCTCTAATACAAATCAAAGATGCAGATTTTACCAAATCAACAAAATTTACCAACAGCCAAGGAAGACCCACAGACAGAATCATCAAAATCATCGACTATGTGTATTGTTACTGTTTTCTTGATTTCATTTGAACATCTTCTCAATTTATCCCAACTGACTGAATAAGCTATGGGTCAACCCAGTCATTCATGGTTTCAAGAACTATAAAGTTGAATAATTCAAAAATAGCATATAAATTGGCATAATACAAAAAACAAAAACCCAAAATTTACCAAAATCTCCAATCTTTATCATCAGCCAAACAAAACCCAGAGAAAGAACTATCAAAATCTTAAAGTAGATCTAAAAAATCCAGCTTCTATTCAACTGCAATCTCAGATATGAACATGAAAGACAGAGTGCAGTTCATCAAAGCATACCTCAATTATATGGCTTGATCCAGATGGAGTAGACAGCTGTGGGGATGATTAAGATTAGTTTTGGAGAGAATTCAAATCAAGAAAGAGAGCGCAGTTGAGCTGTGAAATGAATTGGTCAGGTCTTGATTCTTGTATATATATAGAGAGGGTATGTATGTATTGTATGTGTGTGTATATTCTATTCTTTTCTGACTGATAAAGGAGGACACGGAGAGAAGGGAAAGGAGAAGGAAGGTGAGACTTTTCTTCTCTCCTCTTTCTTCTCGCTCCACCTTTGGTCAAAGTCCAACTTTCAAATGTCGGGCCCACACCGGCACTCCTTCTGTGTCTTACTGGTTCGTACCCGTAAATGAAATTCAACCCAAATGCAAGATCCCCCCAAATGAAACGCAAATCCAAATTCAAATCCCAAATGCAAATGCAAATTCATGAGTTGGGTAATATCTAACCAGCTCAACCGGTTTCTCCGGTACTGTTGGGGTAAGCCTTCAAACTGAAGCTATCCGCGTGTCGAACACGATCCTAGAAGTACACGTGGCGGATTAAGAGTGGGCAATGATAAAGACGAATGTAAAAAGCGCGTGGAGATGGAAGAAATGGTGACAGATGCCAGCCGGTGTGACTCGACATTTACGCGTTTAATTTGGACGGAGCCGATTTTTGGGAATAAAGTAATGCTTTTGCATCGTCACGCACCCCACTTTGCATTCCTCTATTTGTCACGTGTAATCTTTTGGAGACAGACTTTCAGTAATTAATTTAAATTTCAAATCTATTTTGAAAACGGAATCCTTCCAGACAAACAAAAAATCTCCAATTATAGTAGAATTGAACAAATCTACTACCAGATTCCATGAGAGAGGGTTTTTTTTTTTGGAATTATCGAAACATGCATCAATAATTTATTATTCAATTTTTTTATGCATTTATTACCTTTATGTCGATTTTTGTATATTATTGGTTCGTTTCGATGAGAGGAGTTTGGTAAGAAATTTAAGGGTTTTTTTTAATAAAAAAACGGAGGTGCTTGTAGTGATGCAAAATACTAGGCAATTCTAGTGAAACCGTCTCCTCCTACATTTTTACGCAAACAAATTTTGAGTTTGTACAAATTTCAAAAGAATAGGGCAGTGAGGTTGGAACCATTACAAGTAATGTACTGTACCATTTTACCACAAGGCCATACTTATGGTGTAAAATGAGGAGAGAATAAAATTTGAAAAAGAGCAAGTCTACCAGTTGGTACTAAAGTAGGATTGTCAAAGTCATTTTTTGAATTGTTAAAAAAAGTATCAAAAGATCAAAAATTATCAATGTTGTTGTACGGGTTCGGTGTCATTTTGACACATTCTCAAATACGAACTATTGGATTAAAATCTTATTATTTTTTTAAAGCAAATCAAATGACTTGGGTGAAATGAGAGAAACGGTAATAGCCATCTTGGATGCCAAATGTTATGATTTTTACTAAAAATGTTATGAATTTTATTACTGAAAAGTTATGTTAAGCAAAAGTTATGATTCCTAGTGAAGATGTTATGAATCCTATTATTGAAAATTACCTAGTTTTTAATATAAAAGTTACTACGAGGAACTGCAGACGCACCCAAATATTATGAATCTTATGATGTGACACAATTTAGATCACACATTAAATACATACAGTACACACCTTTATAAGGTGTGTCCGTAGTTCAAAGTGGTTCCAATATGAAACTGGAGAGGATTCTCTCTTTTTTCTCAAAGAGCAATGCTACATACACAACAAAAATGTACAACAAAGTGGACAACACACTCACATGGGGTGTGGGCTCCACACACACTTCACACTCAACTGTGTGTGGAGCCTACACCCCATGTGAGTGTGTTGTCCACTTTGTTGTACATTTTTGTTGTGTATCTAGCATTTTTGTTTCTCAAATTGGCCTTGATTTCTATGTCTTCTTTTTTGGGGGTACAAGCCGAATATGTCTTCTATTGCGAAGGAATGTGCACATAATTAGACACAAACATTCCATCCTATTTTAAGAACTTCTTTCATTGGAATTTTATCTCACGTCGTTTAGCCCGAATCCGGGGAGCCTGCTGGACAGCAAGGGCTGCTGAGACAGGAAACGTAGCCGTTTTGGAGAAATATGAGACGCCCCATCCCATGTCATTACACCACGTTTGGACTTGTCCTACCGTTTTGCCCGAGCAAACTTTGTACAGCACTATCCTTAATTCTTTGGTTCTTGCTATTTTTTTCAAACAAGGGAAACCCAACTCTTTCCCTAACTCCCACGTAATCACCAATTCCGACTTATATTAATAAAAAAACATAGCATTAACTTCAAAATAAACTTTTAATAAATCGGCGTGCGAAATAAGAACGACTAAGGGGCGGATGAGCTTGGGCGACCATGGACCGCCCCTCTAATTGTATTTTAGGAGTATGTGTCTAATGAAAAAATCAATGTATTTCCTCTTTTGAGAGTATATAGATGCACAAACTTGTACGTATCTAAAATTATGAAGGACTATGTTTTAGTAATTGTATAGGTTAATCGAAAATATCTACAATAACTTTTTCACTACATTTTTTTTGTAAGATATGAACGGGCAAAAATTAACTCAGCATCATCTTTTAGATGTGAATGAACAAACTAATGTTCTCCCACCAAGCGTTAAAATGATCCCATGTACATCCTTGGTTTTAGATGGCCCCTGTTAGTGAACGATGAGATTGGTCCCCTAAAAATTAGTCAAGTTGTGTGTAAATTGAGCAGTACACCATGAGATATTGACAGGGCCATTGTTTAATTTTCAAGAATCCGTTCGAGATTGTTCCAATTCCTGACTTAAGCTAACTTTTTGAATAATGTTATTGTGAGAGAATGATTTGTTTCGTAAAATACAATAAGTCAATAAAAATCAATTTTGAGAATAAGTCATGAATTGGTGTGCGTAAGTTTGTCCGAACACGTGTTTATATAAAAAAAAACAAATATTAACGTCTATACCATCACATATGAGAGTAAGGCCATGTTCCACTAAAAAAAAAAACTAGTTTTGTTTTAACTCAAAAACCATTCTATTCCACTAACAAAAAACTGGTTTTGTTTTAACTCTAAAACCACTCTATTCCACTAACAAAAAAACTCCCAAAAAAACCCAACTACCCTTTACAATAAAATTACGAATTTGCCCTCCCCTTACACCATCTGTCCACAAACCACACAAGGGCATATTGATAATTTGTTAACACAACTCAAAAAACCAAAAAACAAAAACACTTTAGTGGAACAAGTTGTAGATTTAAACTACAACTAAAGGTCTAAAAAACCAAAAAACACTTTAGTGGAGCATGGAATCTACACCTGCAACACAAAAATACAAATGGGGTAATTAATATATATAACTCAACGTGAAAAAACAAAACATAAAATAAGGATAGAGGAGATTTTGGGGAGAGAGGGAGAACGGTGGGAAAAGTCCAAACATGGTGTAATGAGCTGGGACGGGGTGTCTCATATTTTTGCCAAAACGGCTACGTTTTCTGTCTCAGCAGCCCCTGTTGTCCATCATGGACAGCAGGCTCCCCGGACTATAAAGCCCAAAGGGTCACTCCAGTTGATTGATTGATTTGTTCTCCACATAATTAATTAAGGTTCAACTCTTGGGGTCTAAGTCACAAGAGTTTAATTTATTGTGAATTTCATAGTTCCGACGTAGATAACTTATCTTTGACCGGACTAAAAGGACATTAATCGAAGTGTGTGTAAAATGACCTGGACACCCCTGAACGTTGGGGGAAAAAAAATTCATCCTTAAATTGATGCACATAAGAGGGCCGAGCTTTAGCACTTAAACGGCACTGAACAAATTCTCCTTTGATACATCGCAAAAACATGAAAAATCTGTCTGATCAACGACATGAGTCGCATGCGGATCTGGGAACCTTGTAGCGCCCCAAAGCGCTACAGGGTTGTAGCACGCATCGCAGCCATCTAACCTGGCAATCAATGATCTGGATTCACGGACACTTTCTTACCGGTAAGTATGGGTAATAAAGCTTTTTTTTACAGGTAACAAAGTGTCTGCATATCTAGACCATTGAACACACTTTTGAACGGCCACAAGGGCCCCGGATCCAGTCGCATGCAATCCACATTTCCCTGAAACAAAATGAACAGCACAGCTTGCAGTTAGACCGAGTCAAAATTAACCCCAAAAAACCATCTTATACAGAACAACACAAACAGAGAAGTGTCCTACGTAAGAGCGACAACTTTTGACCTTGGAAGATAGATAGTCATCGCTCACAAACCTACAAACAACGCCACAGAGGATTATTTTCTTCCTCTTTTTCTATGGTTCTCTCTTCATGCTGCAAAAGGGCAATCAGGAAAGAAGACAATTTTTCACCAAGTATGAGAAAAGTTCACTGAAAGGAAAAGATCTAAAAAAAATGAGCAAATAGGCAGTGGGAACTAAACCTAAGATACAAGGTCCTGAACAAGCAACTACGAACCCATTTGGAACAAGATGAACAAACGGCATTGACAACGTGGCTTACAGTTAGATACAAGGTCCTAAAAAACTACTAACTAGAACTCTTTCGGCCTGAAAGCCGAAATCAACATGGAAACATCCATCTTATACAGAAACATACAAGCAAGTCCTAACTTTGACCTTGAAGCGATTACAAAGTTACAAACAAAGGGTTATTTTCAGCCTCTTCTTCTACGGCTTGCTCTTCTTTGTGCTGCAAGAGGGGCACTTGTACTGCTTGATGTTTTCCGCCTTGGCCGGGGTTATTTTCACGCATTTCCCATGGAACCACTTCTCGCAAATGTCACAGCCTATCCAGAACTCATCAGCACTGTAATTTCCCCCACAGCTCCCACAAAGGGTTTCGCCATGCTCATCTTCATCCTCCTCGTTGCTCTCATCGTAGAGCTTCAGACTGCGATTTGATTGTCCGTCACTTGATCTCTGTGTTGCAAAGTCAGAGTTATAAAGCAAGAATTCAAGCATATTCGGAAGAGGAAAACAGAAAATGCGTCTCATGAAATTGAACAGTTCACCTTAGTGGCAATTCTGGATTTGCTACTGCTATCCATGCTGGGCTTGTCCTTTACAGGCTTCCTCTCTGTCACGACTTCGAATACGGTAGGCAGATCATTTATCAGGCTAAATAGACGTTTCCTGTTAAGCAAAACATACACAGTTTGTTTGTAAATGGTCTCCTAAGGAAATATGATTCAAGCAGCAGCATGAGTTATACCCATTCCAGGAAGGGGAAAAAAAAAATGCATTACAAATGAAATCAGCATGGCCTTAGAACTGCAAGAAGGTCCCCCAGGTAGTGCAGCTTGTTTCCATACGAGATGTTTGGTAAGGGTGAAACCAGTTTTAGGAAGCAATGTCCCACTTGCCTGAGTGTGGACCCATGTTTGGTAAAATGATATTGGACCCCCAATCAATTCGAAAATGGCATCCACATCAAAGAACAACAATGTATTAATATAGCATACTTTAGATGTTAGATCAAAGCATAAACTCAATTGAGAAGTTTGAGTCATGCTTTCTCTAGATCCACTATCTTGGAAGGCTATTAGGGCAGATCGTGATTAGAACAACAAAAAGGAAAACAATGCAATACTCATAGTAGATGCCATTCAAATAGGTCCAATTCAGCTCGTCTTAGTTCTCTAACCTCACAAGAACAAAAGAAAACCTGTGTACGTACAGCGACTTGGGGAGTGTTATAAGTTCTTGGATTTACTGATTTGAAGCCCAAAACAAACTCAGGGCGCTCAAATAATGTGCTTGCCCCATCCCGTGAAGAGCAACAAATGGAAAGGATGGATCCATTCTAGAAAACACATGAACTGCCAATTCTCCCAGCATATTACATTTTCAGAAAGCATCCCAAAATATTCCTTGTTATGAACTTCTAGGTTGCAGCACTTCTGCACTGTACATATTGCATCACAGCTCTTCCCACCCCAGTTGTCCAACAACGTAAATCATATCATCCTGGTCATCAGTCCATTTATCTATTTATGTACTTCTGCTACCAGGGTAACCAGTCATCATTACTTGTTAATTTGCAAACCCTTGCGTTCTACACTCCCAATACTTCATGTTGCAATTATTCACTTCCATCCATCAAGGGGCTTCTTCCATTTATTCTAAAGGAGTATCATTTTCCCAGTCATTATTTTTACGATGTGCCAGAAGATCCCAGTGGCCCGCACTTCTTTTGTATAATGGTCGAAGTCTCTTACTCCTTCAATTAGTTACCATTGCATCTTAGACAAAAATAAAGAATATCTCTAAAAAAGTTGAAGAGGTTTGCTTCAAAAAAAGAGAGCCTAAAGAAGTTACTTCTAGACAATCATCTTTTACCAAGCCCAATTCATCTCACAAATCCAAGGGAAGACGGACGGGTACATCACAAGGGAAAAGTTACTGGGTACCATATACACATTTTGGAGCGTCAAACTCTGAACACTCCACAATTTTTTTTTTATAAAAAAGGTGGCAGAAGAAGGACCCCTTGATACTTCAAAGCCCAATTCATTATCAGGCATCCCAAACAAAGTGCCCAAATTGGAAGAAGCCATCAAGGTTAGGTCAAAAGATGAACTGAAAAAGGCCACTTACTTTGAAAATTACAGTAGCAACCAATGTATGGTAAGACACTATGCCTCCTGGCATATTTGCTTACGAGTTGGAAGATGTGGAGGTGGTAGCATATAATGGATATGGCACCACCTAAGGTTTCTAACTGACCACAACTGCCGGGCTAACCAGCAACTCTGCAGCCAGACATGCATGCTGACAAACTTAACAATAATACAAGTTAACCAATTGCACAACTAAAAAAAACAAATAAGAACCTATGTATCCAAATAAAAAACAAAGTCTTGCCACCAAGCTTCCTCGCAAGGACGTGGAATAAATACGAAGGCACAAAAAACAAGATATGAAAAAGTTTGGGTCACAAGTCTCTTTCCTTCAGAAAGCCTCTTCTCTTCTTTCACTCCTTTCAAAGAATAAGTACGTTAGTATTTCTGTAAAGAATTTGATAACCTGAAATTTGGTATATAGTCTAAGCCATTAGTTGACCCTTTCCACAGGTACAAACTGACCCCTTGTATGGAGAGGTCTGGTGAGAAAAAACTAGAAATGATAATCGTATGTCACTTGTTTGAATGAATAAAAAGAAGTGATAATTGGTGATAAATGAGAGGGGATACATATATGACAAGGTACATTTTGTTCCTAGTTCCTACCATTCCTCACATAACAGAGTCAAATTTGGTGAGAAATCATCATCCTTTCTTTTCTAGCAGTTTATCACCATCCAAAGGGGTTGTTAGGGTATAGAATGTATTTTGGAGGTTACAAAGATCAACATTATGAAGTTGCAGCTTGGTAAAAAGTAAGCTGAGTACAACTGCAAATGCACACTTAAACCCCCAAAGGATTATACTGGTTGCGCCATAGTACGTACAGTAAAAAAATCGTAGCTTATGGCACCAAGCAACGCTGAACTCCTAACGCAAAGAGCAAGACACAACTTCAAGAAAACATAATAAGTCAACAATCAATCGAAAATATCAGTTTTAAGTCACTTTTTGCTGAAACTGAGCAGTTAGGACGAAAGCAAGGCACAGACATTTTCAACGAGGATATTGACAACTATATGGAGCCGCAAAAGAGACAGTAACCCTAAAAGCATCCACAGTGGAGATGTTAGAACATGTTTTGATCAGATGTTATTAGTTTGACGAGGGAAATGCTTAATTGCTCAATTGCATCCGCTAAGTGGATGGCTAAAACAGTCAGATACAAACAGGTTAGTATATCAACAATGGGGCATTCAGCATGGAGATATGGAATGGGAGCGAGAGGCGCTGAGATGTACTACCTTTTTGCGTATTTATACACATTAATGCATCTACTCAAGCACCATTTACTCTGACACTAACAAACATTGACAAACACGTAACACAATAATGTGTCTCACTT
Organism: Vaccinium vitis-idaea; assembly: GCA_963854785.1. NCBI lineage: Eukaryota > Viridiplantae > Streptophyta > Magnoliopsida > Ericales > Ericaceae > Vaccinium > Vaccinium vitis-idaea. The sequence goes on along the minus strand of OY978224.1, from coordinate 36,375,535 downwards.
CCACCACATTTTGTAAGTTAAAACGCATTTCAGCAATCCCACTACGGAACAAGTAAAAATGAACATTTATTCACCCGCTGTAAGCATGAACATTTATCCACCCAACATTCAGAAAAAATGTGACTAGTACGAAATGAATAACCAACGAGAGGCAACAACATTTATACCTCTCATTGCGATTAAGTCGAGCTCCAAAATAGAAAGCAACAGATAGCAACCACGAGTCAGTGTGCACAGCCACCAGCGACAACCAGTCCCTCCTCTTCATCCCATCCCTCGCAAAATTGATCCCCAACGCCGGCTCCGGAAGCTCCGGCGGAACTTCCTCTGCCGGCAGTGTCACTTCCCACGTCTCATTCGCGTGTCCGTACAAACACAAGTTCTCCTTCTCTACAGATACAAAATCGCAACACCAAAAAAAACACAAATCGAACTCAAATCCAAATCAAAGTAAGCAGTACATAGACACTAACCCTATTTCGAACATAGGGAAAGAAAAGCTAAAAGAAGGGAAATTTTCTAATTTTCCATTCCCTTGTTTGGTTTGAGTGAAAAAATGGTAAAATAGAGTATTAAGCACAATAAAATTATCCCTATATTTCCCTCTTAAATATTTTATCCACTTTTCTTGTATTTTCCACAAGTTCCAAACAAAATTCAAAAATTGCAGGAAAAGAGTGGAGAATTAGAGATCAACCTGGATCGCAGAGCATGTAGAACTCGTCGACATCTGAGGGGGAGAGAGAGAAGTGAGAATCAAGTGGAGTACCGATAATAAGGGTTTTCATGAAAGTGTAAGTATATGAGTGTGTGCAAAGGAGTACCGTGAGTGAGGGCGCGAACGATGCCGGCGCGACGAGCGCTGTAGTCCTTGAAGATCTCTTCGACGGTACGGGGACTGGAAGAGATCGAAGGCATTTCCATGGGCCTCCACTGAAACACGAAAAGGGGATCGGGTTCGAGGTGCGAAGATGGGGATTCACAGACCGATCGGGAAATGAAGCTCTGTGCACATCGACGGGGGAGGGAAGAGAGAGAGAGAGAGAGAGAGAGAGAGAGAGAGAGAGAGTGACTGAGGTTGGTTCCCAGTCGGTTTGGATCGAAAACTAGGGCCGTTAGATTTAGTTAATGAAATCTACACAGTTTTTGGTGTTTTACTGTAAGAGAATCTCCGGCCCTTAAACCTTTTTTTTTTTTTTTTTGTCCTAAGTAAAATTAGGGAGTTTTGGTAAAAATGAATTATTATTTTGTTTTTATTCAAAAGAAATTTACCTTTGTTGGTTTTGCATCGATTATTTTTCAGATTATTAGTTCGTCTCGACGAAAAAGAATAAAAGAATATAAAATAATTATTAAAATTCTTAACAAAGTCATTAAGTACAAAAATAATTCAAATTTCTGCGAATTATTAGATTAATTTTGTCTTTATTCACAATATTTTGAGTTTGGTTAATAATTTTGTACTCTTTAAATCCTCTCTCGAGATGAACCAATAATCCATAAAAAAAATCGACGCGAATTTAACAAATGCATTTTTTTTTTTAATAAAGACCGAATAATAATCCATTTGAATTATTTTTGCCAAAACACCCATAAGAGTATCTTTTTTTGGACACTACGTAAATTTTCATCTCATCCACTTTTTGAGGTATTGTTTTCATCCTCTTTTAATGTGATTTACCTTTTTTTACCCTTTCATTGTGATATACATAAACATGTATATATAAATATATAAACAGGAAAAATTTAATTAGCCATCCTGTTTGAAAAACTTGTTTATGTCTCTTTCCTGGGAGATTTGAATAGTTATGTTTACATTCCAATATTGCATAATTGGACCCTTATACCCTTGTTAAATCCATTATATATATGTGGAGAGAGACATAGTGAGAGGATCTTTATGAATCCGTTAAGGAATCTTAAAAGAAAATCTTTCTTTCCATTTTACCACTTCCCTAATATATATACATATATAGCTATTTTCCTTTATATACTAACTAATTACCATGTTTACAAAAACCTAAAATCTGTGTATGTGTGTGTGTGTGTTACCCAGAGATAGCGGCAAACATGTTGAGTACGGTGGCGGTCCATGATTGAGGATGGCGTTGATGGCCTTGGATTGAGAATGGCGGCGGCATCGATGATCCATGGCCAAAGGGGCTAAAAGACCACAACTCCAAATCCATGATTAAGCATTCTCCAACCAAACTAAAATATGAATCCAATCAACCGGCTCATTCAAGAAGGGTTCATGGCATCATATAATAGGAAATGATGGCTTACGGAATGGATAAACAAAGATTGAGGCAAGCAAAGTATATTAGGCTTACGATTTATTTTTTATTTCCATTTTTTGCAATGTATTAATCTTCATATAGCGATCATGTTTTATTCCAAAATCTATTTGTTTATTTTTTCTAATACAATGGTGATTCTTTTTCCGATTCAAGGTTGGTGTTCTTTTTCAATCCAGTAAATATTGTAGACCAATATTTTATATAGTGAATATGGTTTATTAATTTACCATTTTGGTGATTTGATGCAGTAAAAGTGGTAAACCAATAAACCATATTTATTATATGAAATAAACGACACGTGAACATGGTTTTATTGATTTTTCCATTGGGTGATTGGATACAATAAAAGATGGTTGGCTAGTTTACCACTTCAGTGATTCGGCAAAGTAAACATGATAAATCAACACATGATTCAACCATGTTTTTTAGGGGTGTCCACGGATCGGATTCGGCCGGTTCGGATACGGATCCGATCCGATCAGAGCGGATTTGGTTTTTAAGATCCGGGAACCATCCGTAGATGACATACGGATGGATCGGATCGGTTACGGATTTCACGGATCGGTTCCGGATCAATTTGGCGGTTTGGGCTTTAAAATGGGTCAATTTGCTTGGGCCAATTTAGAAAAAAAATTCAACCATTTTTCCGGCCCAATCATTTTCAACCCAATTTTGTCTAGCCCAATCAATTTTCAACCCAATTTTGATTCTGGAAACAAAAGTTAGTTAACATTAATCAACATGAAAATCCAGATTACACCAGAACAGTTAGGATTCAGAGAAAACTCAACTGTTTCTTCACGATCGAAACAATACAACAAACAGAATGAATACAAAAACTGAGTCACATCGCGATTAGAGAAGGCGCCGCCACCCCAGCCAATTGCAACGGTGCTCGCCGGCTAAGGAGAAGGCCGCCATTAGGGGAGTCTACGGCGGCCACGATCTGAGAGGAGAGAGAGAGAGAGAGAGAGAGAGAGAGAGAGAGAGAGAGTCATACCAGATTGTGGGTGTGGAGGTTGAGAGGCGTCGGAGGAGGAGAGGGAGGGAGTGAGAGATCGATTAGGATTTTACAATGGGATGCTTGCTGGGTGTGGAGGCTGAGAGGCGGAGAGAATGAGGAGAGTTTGAAGATTAGGGTTAGAAAGTAGAAAAGAAACTAAGAAAGAAAAGAAATTCGTACTACTTTGGTAGGGTATGATGTAACCGTACAGCTACACGTATTACTTTTATTGTTTTTGGCCGAAATGGCCTGGGTAGTGGGCTGGTTAGTGTTGTACTGCACTATTACTGTGCGGTTATTTTTTTTCATGGGCGGATCGGATTTATCCGGATCCGATCCAGAACTGATAACTTTAGTGTTTTACGATCCGCAACCCATCCGTACATACCTTGAATGGATCAACGGATGGTTCGGATTGGTCGGATTGGTCGGATTGGCGGATCGAATGATCTGTTGGACATCGTTTTCCATGTGGTTTTATGGTACGTTAATCAACCATGTTTTTTTTTTTTTATGGTTTTGGCTTGGGTTGCGATTTTTATGGTGCATTAATTTATCATATATCTCTCTTTTTTATGTTTTTTCTTGTGGTGCATTAATCTATAAATATTAGGAAAATTAGGAGAGCGAAATAGTAGAAAAAGCAGGAGAGAAATATTAAGAAATATAGGAGAGAGAGAGAGAGAGAGGGTGTTTTGGAGTTTATTTGAATTTAGGATGTAAACATAATGATTCAAACTAACTAGGATGGAAACATAAGTATATTTTCCGAATAGGACCCCTAATTAACTCTCCCAAAACTAATACTATTTACTAAATTAGAGGAAACTAATTACCGATAATTGCGGTATTTTGAAATAGTGGGGAATTCAAAATATACCCTAAATTAGTGGTAAATAATTAATGTTTTAAAAATTAGTGTAAAATAATACTGTTTTAAAACCAATTACCGATAACTCACAAATTATGGTAATTTTATTAAATCATCTTATCATACTATGGTTAAAATTAAGGTTATACCAATGTTTATGGCAAAATTTATCATGACACCTTCAACATATCTATCGAGATTAATTTTGTACCATGATCATTGGAAAATATCGAAGACATATATTTTATTATTTAAAATTTTTATCAAGGGAATTGATATTGACACTTCTCTTTTCTCTATTGACACTTCTTTTTTTTTCTTTACATATAAAGTGCAATAGTAAGTTTGTCTAATAAAGACAAAAAATGGAGTGCCAATAACACTTCCCTTTATCAAACATAAGTACGCTGATACAAGACCAAATAAAAACATTATCCTTTTTTTTAAACTTATTTTCAAAATTTATCAGACAAGTAGGATCGGATTTTGAAATTTATTATTTGAGAAATTTCTCATATGGGCACACCAAAGGAAAATCAATTTTGAAATTTATCATGTTTAACTTATCATTTTCGAAATCTATCAAAAATCCATTGTGGTAAATTTATGTACACAACAAAATTAGGCATATTTCCTAAATTGACATGAGTTTATCATCTAAAGATTTCAATTCTACCGTATCAAACGTTCCATAAGGACCAATAAAAAAATATTCCATTGGGAGAGTTTGTAACAAATTATTATTTCCTAAAAAGAAATTAGCTTTAATTGCAACCTATAATTGCATCTGTCCCTCTGGGCAATTCACAAGGCAGAATTGGAAGGTAATAATAGCATTAAATGATAAATTTGAATTTGGAAAAATAGTTGAGTTATGCTTTTAATGGTAAAATTGGTTATTTAGACAATTAAAAGATGTACACATAAAATATGATGATGATGTCATGGATGTGAATATAAGTAGCGATTGGATTTAGAGCCATGGTTTAATTAAAGCTATTTATTACGTTGAAGTATAAAAAATAAATAGAATTGATATTCACACTCTCCTTTTCTTTATTGGTACTATCTTTTTGTTTTTATTAGGGAATTGTATTGTTAGAAAACAAGGGTATCTTAATAACTTTACCTAATAAAGACAAAAATAGGGAGTGTCACTAGAGAAAATAGGAGTGTCAATATAACTTCCCAAAATAAATCAATGTTTACTGGTGTAAAAGTGATCAATAACAAAGGGGATGTGGGATGGTGTTGTCCCTTTAGGGACAACATCCATATTGGGCCGAGCATGACTGTCCGTGTTCGGTGATGGATGACTTAAATTTGATCGACAGCGGATGATTTAGATTTATTTGAATAAGATGTGATCCGAGCCATTCATTGCCAATCATAGACAACTGTGATTGGACAACATGGACGCTGTCCCAAAAGACATACTCCAATAGATTGGAAACCCGCAGTTCAAAAAAAAATAGATTGGAAACCCGAAACCTAGGCAGGGGGCAAAGTGTTATTTATATCCTAAAAACGTAAAACAAAACCTCCGAACAAGAAATTTAGCAGCCATTTGAGACAAAGCTTCCACCTTTTACTGTTTCTCTGGTCCACGCTCTTCCCAAGCCCAATCTCCTCCTCAACCTATTCAATCTTCTCCAAACGGCCCAATTCACTTCGTCGAGGTATCCACTTTGACCACAGCTCCACTCCCCAGCACTTCCACAAAAAACAATTCCAGAGAGAGAAAACCAATATACTACTCCAGTATAATTATATTGTAGAGAGAGAGAGAGAGAGAGAGAGAGAGAGAGAGAGAGTCTACTTTGATTGGCGTTGTTCAAAACTTGTGAGTTGTGACTTGTGAGGAGGAATGTTCTTCTTGTTCAGAAGAGAATAAGAAGTTAAAGGCGACGTTTTTTCAGAGAGGTAAGGGAGGAGGGGGGTTTACAGGGTTAAGGACGTGCGCATCCCAGGGGTAAAATAGATTTCCGGGGGAGGGACATGGGGGAGTTGGCTCAAGCAGGTGAAGTGTACGCGCCACCGCCACAGCCTCCGCCGAGGAGCACACAGTTGTGGAAGACACTGTTGAACTGGCTGGCGTTGTTCTTCCAGATCTTCCTTCAGATCGTCAGAGGGACGCCACAAGTATTGTCCTCCGTCGGCCTCGGTGGCCCTCACCGCTCTTTCCTTTCTCCCGATTTCAAGCCTTTGCCCGTCGCTGACTCGCCGGAGTTTCAGGAGTCACCAGCTGCCGCAGTCGAAATAACCGCCGTCACTGCTGTCAACGGCGATGGCGGTATTGATTATCAGGAGATGAAGAGGCTTACGGTATTATTCCCTTTTGGCGCTTTGTCTACGTTATTTTGATTTGGGCATGTCCAATTATTCAATATATATCATATCATGACCTTGACAGAGTTCAAGGATTGCTTTTAGGACCCATATACTGAGAGAAGAACGAATGGTTAATCAATCCATCTGCGTGCTTGACTAGGCATCTCAAGCCCTTACTCAATTTTGGGTAATCTAAGCACAATTTTGCTTAAAAGCTTCATTAATGGCATGGTTGCAAATTTGGGAGGGGAAAAATAAGCTTGCAAAAGTTGAGTAAAAATCAATTTGGTATAGGTTTGAGTCAAGAAATTGGAGTGGATTTTGGGAGTTCTTTTCTCAAATTTTGGGGTTAAATAAAAGAAAGGTAAGGGCTGGAGATGAACTAACATAGTTCAAATAGAAAACTAAAGCTGCTTAATTTGAAAAACAGCTGCAGCGAGAAAGAAAATATGGGTTTGCCGCGCGTTTAAAGAGGGCTCCTTTCTTCTGAGTCCTCCGATTTGGTTGTCATCCATCCGATCTTGCCAAGGGTGACTAAATGTATTCTTATGGGTTTGCCATGCGTGTAAACAGGACTCCTTTCATCTGAGTCGTCCGGTTTGGTTGTCAGCCGTCCAATCTTGCCAAGGATGACTTAAGTGTATTGTTCGAGGAATCAAGATAAGGTTACTAAGCGTATTCTTGATCCTCTAGTGCACAAACAGCATTTCCGTTCTCTTGATTTAGGCAATACCCGATCTGCTGCCAATAAGTTATTGGAGACGTTCGTTTATTCTCGTTCCTAACGCTTGTTCTTCATTTCCTTCTCTTAGTTAGAATCTTTCTGCGGTGTGCTCCTTGTACTATTCTTCTTTTTACCATTAGTTTTCACATTCATCATCTAGTCTTCGGCAGTAACTCCCCCCTTAATGGAGTAAGGCTCAACCAATCAAAATGCCTAGCTTATTTCTCTAACAGTGAAGACCTTCATTCACAGACCAGTTAACTATTGGATTCCATTCCTTCAATCACCGTTACTTGATCCGAACTGGCACTGACCTGGAACCGAGCATGAGAAACAGATTCATGTGGCCGACGCAATTGATTGCCACTTAGCTCACTTTGGTTTGGTATCCAATTTTTACCGGTTCTATTATTGGATTTGGTGAAGATAAGCCAAAAGATGAGCTCCAATCCTATGACCAAAGTCGGATTAAACTAAGGAAAGAACCTGTTTTTTTCCATGAAAAGTTTTTCATTAACATACAGCTTATTTGGATTGTTAGAAATGGAGATGAATTTTATTGGTCCATTTCTGTTTCTCACTTTGGTGAGATTTAGACCACGACCCTTCCTTTCTCTCCCTCACAATCCAAAGGGACTGGGTGTGAAAGAAGCTTTTTGGGGATAAGCTTGCTACGTTTTAAGAAGATTTGAGGAAATATAAGAAGAGTAGGGATTGGTGGGTTTGATTTTTCGTTGAAAATGGTCAAGTTTTGGGATAAGTTGAATTTTTGAAAAGGATGGGTATGGCGAAGAACATTGGAGGTTTATATGAAATGGAGCTTCTAACCAAATTTTTGCTCGAAATTGATGAACAAAATCATGAGTAATCTGCTTTGAGCTGACTTATTTTGCAAGTTAAGTAGTAGTAGTTGATTAGTGTCACTTGTGGTGTGATACGGTAGAGCAAATTTTTGAGAATTGTGATTATCCGGTTTCTTGCAGTTTTTGCTGGGTCAATGATGAAGCTAGTGTGTTCTAGCTTGTGACTTGGGTCAGTTAGCTTATACGGTTATCGAAGCGAAATTTGACCCGTAGTTTGATTAGATACTTGGAGCTCACTGCTAAGCTACAGTTAAGCATCAATGGACTGCAATTCCTCCACCTAACCTTGCTTTGTGTTTTATTCCAATTTTTGTGCCAACTGTGAGTTGAAGCAAAAGGTAGTTGAAGATTCATGCTTCAGAGAACTGTTTGCCATGATGAAGTTTACAGGCTAAAAGCTTTTTAGCAGTAACCAAAGAGCTGAGACTAAATTAGAAGCTGTTTAATCTGAGAATGTCATGTGCATTGGGGCTTTTTCTGGATAATACTGTCTGACTGATACTAAGATACAAAAATTTACTTTAGATCATATTTAGATAATTTAGAATGTCCAATTCCAGATGAAACTGCCTGTCTATGTCAAGTTAGCATCATTCTTTGCTACCTTTGTAGTTTTTCCTTCGTCCAATAGGTACATAGCTTCAGTTCAGCTACGTAAAAAGGAAGAGAACCAACGGAATTACTCCTGTTCAGTTGTACAGGAAAGGAGATGCTATTTCATTATTTTACTTTGTAAGAAGGAAAAAAAGAAAACGATGAGAATGGTGACTTATTGTTTATCACAGTGACCATATCATCATCCATCGCATAGATGTGGGAAATGGCTTAGGAGAATTAGGACAGCTGTCTGTCAGCATAACATGCAGGTCCTCAGTTCATTTGTGTATGAAAGCCGTGGAAATAGTGAGTGGTGTTACTTATCTTTTGCTTCATCAGTAGTAGTAATACTGCTAGTCTATTGCTATGACAATCCCCATGTGTCCCTGTTGTTAGATAGCTTCTCTCTGCCGAATATATTGCATGTCTGAATTATGTAACTGCGCATGCAGGTGGTTCTTGATTTGGATGAGACTTTAGTTTGTGCTTATGAAACATCAAGTTTACCTGCCACTGTTCGTAATCAAGCTATAGAAGCTGGGTTGAAGTGGTTTGAGCTGGAATGCATATCTTCGGACAAGGTGTCTTACGTATTTCTGATTCATGTTCTATGGTTTATTTTACAATTTATTAATTTCTTGTCTTAACTAAATTTTGGGTTCCAGGAATGTGAAGGCAAGCCCAAAATCAACTATGTTACTGTTTTTGAACGTCCTGGATTACGAGAATTTTTAGAACAACTCAGTGAATTTGCAGATCTTGTGTTATTTACCGCAGGTCTTGAAGGTTTGTTGTTGCTTTACGCCTTTACGGTTCTAACTGAAATTTTCCTCCTTTCTGTCTGAACCCTCGTTGGTTGTCTTTAAAAAGTAAACTTCTTTGCGTGCCGTCAGGTTATGCAAGACCGCTTGTTGATAGAATAGATGTCGAGAATAGATTTTATCGTAGACTGTATCGGCCTTCAACAAGTAGCACGTAAGTACTGCTGCTACCATCTTCTAGCTTTGTCTGTTTTTTTTTTTTTTTTCCATTCGTACTTTGGTTTATTTTTATCTAAATCAAAGCTTGTGATGAAGACACCTCTTCTTTTGTATGTATGAAGGGTTGCATTTTATCTATGTTCTGTGAAAACCTCAGTGTTTATGTTTTCTCTGCATTTCCTTTCGTTTCTTTTTTAATTTTCGTTTCCTTTTGTTTTTTTTTTAGGCTCTATTGTTGGTTTCTATAACCAAATTAGTCAATCTTAGAGCATGTTAAATTTACAGATCCGTAGCCCAGGAATTTAGTACTATATGCGTGTCCTTTGTAGAGGTTGAAAACAGTAGTGCTCTTGGAAGGTTTTGTGACCTTGTGGTCCTGCATAAGGATACGGTGGCCTTCTACTTGTGAATTTTGTCATGTTATATCGGTGAACCATGGCATGATTGGTTTCCCTTGGATCGTCCTGCATTATACCATTTGTCCAGGTGCAGAATTTTGTTGGGAAATTTGCTAATTGTAATGTGTTTATGAAACTCGGGTAATATTTATCATTTTTTAACGAAGAATAGAAGCAAAAGAACATTATATGGTTGAGTGTATAAACATAACATACTGTTAAGGTCAAAACTGGAAGTGGGATGGGTGTAAACAAGTGGGATTGTCCCCCACACATATTAGCATCAAATGGACCCCAGCCCACTCCAAAATCAACTTCACCTCACGTGACGCGGTAAATGGTCATGGGCATGGCTGATTGGCGAGTATTCTTTTATGCATTTACAATTGTAAGTATCAGGGCTAATGTTTGCGGATGGTGATTAACACCTCAGGCTGTTTGAGATAGATTAGTTCTTAGTTGTCACTGCAGGTTTCTCCTTATGTTGATGGAGCTTTAGCAGTCCGATTATTCACTAATACTTAATTTGGAAGTTTGGCCTTTGGAGGTCAATTTTAGTCTTTTCTAAAGATAATATATTTTTTAAAATATAGAACAATAGCATTGCTCTCTTCATCTCTCGAAAGGATATGATCATTTTTTATCAGAAGTCTACTGAATACGGAACAAAATATACGTTAATTCAAGTTCACTATATGTGTGTGTGTGTGTGTGTGTGTGTACTTAAAACCTCAGTATGTCATATTTCTAAAAGGTTTCAGTGATTTACCACTAATCACTATTTACAGAAGTGACGTCTTGAATATCCGTTTAATGCAAGTTGTTCCGTGCGGTGAAACATGATCTTTAATTGCAGGGAATATCGCGAACATGTGAAAGATCTGTCTTGCCTGTCAAAGGATCTCTGCCGAACAGTAATTGTTGATAACAACCCATTCAGTTTCTTACTGCAACCAATGAATGGAATTCCATGTATACCATTCTCTGCTGGACAACCACGTGATGATCAGGTACTAACTACTAAGAAATATCTCCACCTATATTTAGGCTCCGTTCAGTTGCCAAGAATTTGTTGGAGAAGTTTTTCCTTGTTAGACATTTGGAAGTCGTTGCCCATGGCCCAGATTCAAACCCTTAGGAACAAGGCTTTGGACCCACTGAACTAGCCATTTGTGTGGGAATTTGTAGCCACTGAAAACTGCACAACCGTAATGGGAAGGATAAAAAGGAAACTTATTTGCGTACTCTTTTTTTTTTTTTTTCCGGGTATTCATTTGTACCTTTGATAGAGGAATTTTGCAAGAAAAATTATCTGAAATTCCCACGATGTGAAAACTTGTAACGATTGCAGGACAAGTTTTGAAGTTGTGTTACGGGTTGATTTTAGCAAATGATCTCCTCGTTTGCTAAAATCAACAACTTGATTTTATGGATTTCCCATTTTATCAAATGGAAAACCAAGCCACAGTCTTTGCGCTTTTCTTTTGGCTTCTTTTCTTTTTTCGGATGAAGGATGATTTTTAACCTTCATATAATCCTGCAAGAAAAAATCCAAAAATATCAAAATACAATAGAGAACTACTAAAAAGACATGGGAAAGTTTTTTTTTTTCTTTCTTGTATCCTAGTTTTCCTTCTGGACAATTGAATGAGGCCGCCATAGGGTTCATCCCTAATGTTTTTTGGTCATTTATTTAGTCCTCTGAATGATTTTTATCTGTTTGGTGGTTCAATCAGCTTCTGGAAGTCCTCCTGCCACTCCTCAGATACCTCTCTCAGCAGAATGACGTGAGACCCGTTCTTTATGAGAAGTTCCACATGCCTGAATGGTTCCAAAAGCATGGAATTCCCTTCCCTGGATAGAAAAAATTAGGACGAGGGATGTCGATAACCATAGGTTGATTCTTCTTTAACGCGCCTGAATGTGCATTTTCTGTCCACGACAAGCTGTCTTCATCAAAATTGACCGAGTCTTTGTATAGCATCATTTTGTACACAGGCGCAGTTGGTGCCAAAGCCACACTTTCGATTCTCAATGCGAAGCTTCCCCAGCTGCATCAATCAAGTATGTATACTGTTTCTGGTTTCTGGTTTCTGGTGTGTAGAATTGTCGAAACTCTCATTCTCATATAACTCTGTTTATATGCCAGTGTGCAACATTCCTTCATGTCTTGGGTTCTGTAATCCTGTTAATTTAAGTTATTCTTTGCCCGGTATTGGTACGGCACAACTACCTTGTAGTATTTGAAATGTATTTACTTTTCTTGTATGTGTTTCTTTCTGAGAAAATTTTGAGCTTCTTTGTCTGATTTCAACTTAATTTCTTTTTGAGAAGCTGTGATGGTTATGGCCGATGGGTCTCACAATACCTGTGTTTACGACTTCAGAATGGGGATGGAGATATTTTTCCTTCTCCCATTTGCATAAATGTCTAGGGCTTGCTGTTTATAGGCACTCAAGATTGTGAATAGAAACTCAAAAGTTGCATTTACTTGACAAAAATCTCTTGCTCCAGTGGTAGATTGAGGAGAGCAGCGACTTGACAACGGATGAAAAAAAAAGAGAAAGTGACTAAAACAAGATGGCGGCTTATTTTGGCCTAAAAAGTTTAGCATACTTTTTGCTTTTCCCCCTAATAAGTCAAAAAGCAAAATGCATGTTTAACTTTTTAGGTCAAAATAAACCAGAGAATCTATGCAGCTGATCTTAACACTGCAGCTTTCGGGCCAAAAGAAATACACTAAGCTAAACAAATGCAGCTTTCAACTTTGCATTTGAATCGTTGAGGCAGGACCTAGTGATGCAAGCCGAAGGGTGCAAACGAGCCGAATCGAGCTTGAGGTCGGCTTGTTTGCTAAACGAGCCTATCAATCGAGCTTGAGCTCGGCTTGATTGCTATGCGTATGGCCATGTGGTGCCCGATCACATGCCTCTCAGCCGTCCAAAAGTGTTTTAGGCAGCCTATATTGAATGCAAAGAGAGAAAGAGGAGAGAGGATGAATAAATCCGAGCCGTCCATTGTCAAGATGAAATTCGGGCCATTAATTATCCAGAACAATGGATCGGATTGTCAAGATAAAATTCGGGCCATTAATTATCCAGAACAATGGATCGGATTGTCAAGATGAAATTCGGGCCATTAATTATCCAGAACAATGGATCGGATTGTCAAGATAAAATTCGGGCCATTAATTATCCAGAACAATGGATCGGATGCACGCACCAGGAGCACACACCAGTACCCGGGTGGCCGGGTCCCTGCTGGACTACCATACCTAGTCCACCATTCTACAACAGCTGTGAAACATGTTAACCTCAGCCGCCTGAAAAAGAATAGTCTTCCTGTGCAGCTGTCCAACCAATCTAGCGAGTGCATCCTCTGTCTGTACACCTACAAGTGAATTTATCCCCTCACAAGCAGACGTTCAGTTCAACAAAAAAAAAAGAGCTTTTGAAAGTTGAAACTGAAGAAAGATGGAAAACTTGACTACCTTCTCTGACTTCTCTCTCTCTCTCTCTCTCTCTCTCTCTCTCATCCCTTCCCCCAATGAAGGGCCGGCTCACCGCCGTAAATCCTCACTCACTTAGATGACTACATCGGCTGCTATCATTTCCATAATCCTCACCCTCATCGCCTTGTCACCTCCAGTCCTCACCCTCAGCGGCTCTGCCACCACCGTCGCCGTCATCTACGGCGGCGACTCACCCGCCGTCTGCGGCATCGTCGCCGACCACCAAACCCATCAAATCCAATGCTGGAGAAACGGAGAGGTAATCAGCATCCAACCCAACTTGTCCTTCGATTACATCGCCGGCGGTCGGGAAAACTTCTGCGGCGTCACCTCCGGCGGCACCACCCTCCTCTGCTGGGACCCATCTTTCACCCCAAAACGAATTTACAACACCGGTTCAGTAACATTACAAAGTCTTACCATGGGAGATGATCAAATTTGTGCTGTAACTTACCTTAATAATAGCGTTAGTTGCTGGAGAGAGGATAAAAATGTAATCTTTGCTAGAATTCCAGATGGGTCTCACCAATTTCGTTCGGTTTCATCTGGGTTAGGGGTTTCTTGCGGAATCTTGATGACTACGAGAAGGGTTTTTTGTTGGGGGAGAAATTCAGCATTGGCGAGTCAAATTCAAGCCAAATTCGAGAATTTGTCAATGGAAAGTATTGTTGTCGGAGGTAATCAAGCTTGTGGGTTGAATCAAACTGGGTTTTTGATCTGTAAAGGGATTGGAAACTCGAAAAAACTGGATTTTTTATCCGATTTTGGTTATGAATTCTCTGGACTAGCACTTGGGGCCAGTCACATTTGTGCTATTAGAAGATCTAATGGCTCAGTTATTTGCTGGGGTGGAGATGGAGAATTTTCAAGTAATTTAACTGAAGGGATATCGTTCGAATCAATCGTTGCTGGGTTGAATTTCACTTGTGGATTGACTACAAGTGATTTTAAGATTTTGTGTTGGGGTCCAGGTTGGCCTAGTAATTCTTCTCCTGAGCTTCCATTGATGAAATTACTACCAGGGCCATGTGTTCAGTCCAATTGTAGTGAATGTGGTATATACCCTGAGTCTCAAATCCTTTGTGCTGGTTCTGGTAATATATGTAAACCTTGTGGCATACCCATCACTTCAGTGCCACCAACTTCACCACCACCTCTCTCATCTCCACCAGAAGTTTCTCTGTCCCCTTCACCTCCATCCAAGGTTTTGAGAAAGGGTTTATTAGCCTTTCTCATAGTTGGATCAGTTGGGGCCTTTTCTGGGATGTGTACCATCATCTTCTGTTTATGGACTGGCATTTGTTTTGGAAACAAAAAGATTCACAATTCAGTGCAACCCACTATTGCCCATTCAAATTCGAACGGGGGACTGACGTCAAACACTAGTCCCCCGTCGAGATGCTCGACCCTCAGGCGGCAGGGGTCGAGGGCAATTAGGCGGCAGAGGAGTGGAACCTCCTCCAAACACGCTGACAAGGCGGAGGAGTTCTCGTTTTACGACCTCTCTGCCGCCACCAACAACTTCTCAGTGGAGAACAAGCTCGGCGCAGGGAGCTACGGCATCGTGTACAAAGGGAAGATATGGGATGGACGAGAGGTTGCCGTTAAGAGGGGGGAAACGGGGTCGAAAACGAAGAAGTTTCAAGAAAAAGAGAGTGCTTTCGAATCCGAAATTGCCTTTTTATCTAGGCTTCATCACAAACACCTGGTGCAACTTGTTGGGTTTTGTGAAGAAAGGGATGAGAGGCTACTTGTGTATGAGTTTATGAAGAATGGAGCACTCTATGATCATTTACACAACCCAAACAATACTGCAAAGAGTAGCAGTCTGTTGAATTGTTGGAAAATGAGGATCAAAATCGCATTGGACGCCTCTCGTGGGATCGAATACCTACACAATTATGCAGTGCCACCAATTATTCATAGAGATATCAAGTCCTCAAATATTTTGCTTGATTCAGATTGGGTTGCTAGGGTTTCTGATTTTGGATTATCATTAATGGGTCCTGAGTCTGATGTTGATTTCAGGCCAGTAAAAGCAGCTGGGACTGTTGGGTATATTGATCCAGAGTACTATGGACTAAATGTTCTAACAGCAAAGAGTGATGTGTATGGCCTTGGGGTGGTTTTGCTTGAGCTTTTGACCGGAAAAAGGGCCATATTCAAGAGTGGTGAAGATGGAGGAGGGGACCCAGTGAGTGTGGTGGATTTCGCGGTGCCGGTGATTCTGGCCGGAGAAATGGACAAGGTTTTGGACATGAGGGTGGGGCAGCCGGAGGTGAGTGAGGCGGAGGCGGTGGAGCTGATGGCGTACACCGCCGTGCATTGTGTTAATTTGGAAGGGAAAGATAGGCCAAGTATGTCTGATATTGTGGCTAATTTGGAGAGGGCATTGGCTCTATGTAATGATGATAGCCATGGCAGCATCTCTAGTGATCCACTCTCCATTGTTTCAGAGTGAAGCACTCAACTCAACCCCATTCAAAAAGATTTTTTTTTTTCTTCTCATTTTTTGTTTGTGTTTTTTTTTTTTGTTTTTGTTTTTGTTTTTGTTTTGTAGTAGTATGATTTATCTTAGTATACTTTTTGAAGTGTAAAGAGAAGGAGGTTAATCTAACATTACATTACTTTTTATTTAAAGAACTCATTCCTCATCTCTCCCTCTCTCTTTCTCAAGTGTTCTAAAGAATCGGACTAATATCTCCAGCCGTCCCGCATTTCTTTCCATGTGTTTGCATGAGGTGAGGTGGTCCGAGATAAATCGCTGCCGAGGGGAATTGACCCTACGACTTTTGGGTGGTTAGACTCGCAGAGACAAGTCGATTAGTCACTACGACAATTCTCTTCGGATTAAACATACACACACTCTATCTCTTCATATGCATACATTAATATACCACAGATAGATAACAATATCTATGCGAGTATGTCTGCAAATATGTAATTATGTAAATGCATGACTTGGTCCCATGTTTGACTGAAGTTCTTATCATTTTTTAATTTGGTGAGTTCCGTCTCTTTTTGACTGCTTGGAGAATGATATCATCCAGTGCTTAATTTTAGAGTTTGTCTTTTGAGATGACAAGGATTGGGGGGTGCCCTCAGGCATGTGAACATATACAAGAGTATGTCTACCATAATGTGTATACAATGAGTTGGAGCTCATAATTCTTGTCCCCAAGCTCTTATTTGGTTGCTACGCTATGCCATCCAATTGGCAATTCAATGGCTAGGAGCAAATATTATTTGCTTTGTGGGAGTAGAATACTTATGATCCAAATGCCATTTGATTTGATTCCGTAGTTCAATCGAAAAAGAAAAAGATAAGAAAGATAACTACTTCGTATTATTTGCTCGGTATTAGCATAATAACACTTGTCACATCTAAAATGTCATTTGGTCAGATCATTATATGTTATTTGCTTAATAATGGCATACCACTTTTTTTTCCCCCAATTTTGTATATCGAATAACATGAAAAAAAGGAGTTAAAATACTATACAGTTTGAGGTCGATGTGGTATGCCATTATTGAGTCATATGCCAAAGATCGTCTACCATGCCATGAGTCATATGCCAAAGAGGTTATTTTGAGATAGAGAATTAAGTTTTGGAGACACAAGATTCTCTTTCGGGAGTTGATAGGTATGCACCAATCTTGTATTTCTCAAAAGAGAAAAAAAGAATGTACTCACTTTTTTGGTGATACATTATCACTATGGAAAAAGCTACTAGCACTATGTTTTGTCCCAACAAGTATACAAAGGAATCAGGGGTCTGTTGTTACTTGAGGCACATGAGGCACACCAGGTTGTTGTGCTCTCCATTCGGGTTTTGTTCTCAGCTCGAAAACCTAATTCGACCTATTCACTATTTAGACTTAACCGCGAACAACCACCCCTATGAAAAACCAAGTCAATTGGATATCGGTAGCTTACTAATCGAATCAAATAATCATGCTGTGTATTTTTTAAATTGGATTTTTCTTTTGTTTTACTAAATAAAAACGCGATTTGTTTGCAATGTTAAAGAAGTCCAACTGACTTGATTTTTTACGGGATTATTGTTCGCGTCTAACTCTAAACAATGAAAGCTTCGGATTTAATGTTTTTGAGCTCGAAACAAGGCCGGAACCCAATTCAGTAATGGATAACAGCCTCACTTTCCTTGGTGTTTTTTTTGTACATGATGTGTGTGTATATCATACGCATAGTCCGTATATAATCATCTGCACATGCATAAAGACACCAATTTGGACAAAGATGAGTGAGCCCACCAGTGTGAAAGGAGTCCAACACCAACCACTTGTGGTCCAAGCTCTTGATAGAATATTCAAGAAAGAATACACGTAAGGGCAGCGATTGGATTAGATAAGAGGAATTTGACTTCGAAATTTCAACAAAAGCAGTCAATTAAGTACTGCAATGCTAAGACAAAGGAAAAGGAACAGAAAAGAGACGGAAGGAGGCAGGTAGATAACTTGAAATTGACACTTGTAAGGTTTAGATATGAGATTATTCGAGCTCCGTGCACTAGATACGCTCCCCCCTCTTTTCCCTAATGTACACACTTGACGGACAAAGATACGAGCACGATACTCATGGGATTCCCTCCTACTGAGAAAGTGCGGACCTTAGCATGTAAAATGGTGCTACCAAACTTGAATAATAACCATCGCCGATGGTGGTAGCGTAGATGGGCAGGACAGTTCTCATCCTCAAATCTGACTCAGGTTCAAGTCTCAACAAGGAGGCAATCAGACTACTGCCATCTAGTACCCAGGTGGTGCTGTGGTGATGGCTTGTCCTCACTGACAATAACTAGGCTCGAACTGGACTTCCATAGCGGGTAGGGAATCCTACGGTCACGTCTAGGGGGTTGCTACGCTGGTTGCCCCCTCTCCCACCCTTTTTTGCAGTTAAAAAAAAAAACTTGAATAATAATCGATGAGTTACAACTCAATTTAGGGAAAACATTAAGGTCTCGTTTGATTCACAGACTAAAACAAGTAGAATTGATAGTCTTGGGATTGATAGTCCTGAATTGTTTGTCCTCATATTAAATTAGTCCTGAATTTCACTCAATTCCCTGTTTGATTATTCATGCAGGATTATAATAGTTACTATAAGGTTAGGAAAACACGAAAAGTGGTGGTAACCGTTGACCCACCACCCTCTTTGCTTGCTATTCATTATTCAATTTATTCTGCACACAAAAAGCACTATTCCAATATTGCACATGGATAGATCAGCCTTTTTTCTCAAAAAACAAAGCACAAAAAATTGGATAGAATGGGAAAGATATGGAGGGGCTGAGGCAAGTAGATATCATGAAATTGACACATGTAGGGTTTCGATACAAGGGCAGGAGCTTCATGCATTGGGTACACCGTTTTTTTTTTTCTTCTTCTAATGCATGGTACTTACCGGACAAAGGACAAAGATATGAACACATTATCCAATATGAGACTCACTCCTGGTGAGATGGTGCAGACCTTATCAGAGAATTTCTTTAGTAAACTATGGTGCTACCAAACTTAAAATGATAATCAATGACTTACATCTCAGTTTATGGAAAGCATTGATTCCATAACAATGGCAATAGAATTGGGAAGACTGGTAGAAATATCGAATATTCCAAACATGCCTTGCCTTCAAGCCATATCAGAGAAATAGGCTTCACCAAACAGGCCCACTAATAGTATGAGAGCCCAGTGAAGACTCCACCCTCATGAGCTACAAAATACTCATACCGGCCGACACCCGGCTCTTTGTCAATGAATGGGCCATTAGGCTCAGCCTAACCCACTTGGTAAACCCGCTCGAGTTTCGACCCGAAGAATTTTTCTTTAGTGAAGAAGGTAGTGGGAATAGCCCATTAGATGAGAGGGGGCAGCATTCCCAAGTGATTATACAACGATCTCGTGTGGTATCTCAAGTGATGTATAATAGAACATACTACGATCTTGTTTGGTGGCCTCGATGTCTAAGTGAGAATAAGTACACATTTACCCATTGAACCAATCACTCGATGGTATGAAAGCTCGTGAAAATCCAGGTCAGTCATGCGACAGAGAAAGGGATCGACTACTCCTTTATCATTGATGATGGAAAGAAAAATAATTGACAAAGCTAATACATTACTTTTAAAATTTTTAAATAACCAAATAAGCTTTGAATGTTATATAACAAACTAAATAATAATTGTTGAATAATCATGTTGCTGACAAGCTTGCTAATATGGGAATCGAACAAGAGGAGAGGATGGTCCCCAAGATTGTACCGTATGACCATATCATTCCGCTACTTGAGGTGGATAAGAGAGGAATGCTGTTTCAAAGGTCTTAGTTGTTGCTTTTCTTTCTTGTGAACCAAAAAAAATAAAAAAAATGCTGGTCCTAAAAAATATGTCTTTTGATTTTGCAAAATTCGTGTGAGGGAAATATGATTTTCATGTCCATTCAGCGTGGAAAAAAAATAGAACAAACCAAATTGGCCTAGTTTTTGTATTGCCCAAAGCACTTCTAGAATATTTTACAATTGTGTTCGGGTCTTTTTTTCTCCATTTCGGCGCCTTTTGCTGCTTTGCAGTCTATTCTCTCTTCCAAAAATGATATGGGTACACCTAACTTGCACTCCACATGCACACCAAAGTGATGTGGCACACAAGGAGAAGCCCAATGTGTGGCCCACCTGAAATGATAGGCTTCTCCTTGTCTGCCACATCACCTTGGTGTGCATGTTCTCCACCATTGTTATGACTGTTCTTCTAAACTTGTTCTTGCTGGTGTTCAAAAACTCTTGATTAATTTTCCAGAAGCCCTTAGCGATATCGGATTAAACTATTTCGCATTAAGCCATAAAAGCTCTGTTGTTCTTTTTTGGTCAATTTCAAAAAAAATTCTAAAAACTCTTTCACGGATATGAAAGAATATGGTCCAGATCCTTGAAGTTCGTAAACATTTTCATTCAGATTTTGGAAATGGTATTTCTCAAAATAGTCTCTCACCTGGCTAATGCAAGGAGGTCAGTGGGTGGTAAAACGGAAATGAGAACAGTGTTTAAGTTGACTATGGGGGACGTGTTAACAGCCTTTTGGGAGGATTACCATAGATTCATCTTCTACAGATTCCGTCGACCTTCAGTGAGTATCATTCACTACGAGTTGAAGTCTCTTGTTTCTTGGTTCATGCCTTTTATATCGTTCTGTTGGTATTTTTATATCTCGGATCAAGATTGAAACTATAGTTGTAGACTTCACTAGACGACTATTTTGCTAATTTAACAGTTATTAGAGTGAAGGGAATAACCACTTTTCTAGGTCCTTGTGATATACTTTTTACTATCTTTTGAAGTCTTCATTTTGTGTGGATTGACTTTATGCTCTTCAAATCAATCTTAAATGCTTACTTGTGTGGTAAACTTCCGTTGGAGGTGTTTTTTGAAGTTAACTTTGTTGTTCCTTTCTTCTCAGAGTTGAAGTTAGCCAGGGTGTAGGCAGTTTAACAAGTGATTCCCTTTTTCAATTGTTTTTTTTATCCTTTTTCTCGTTTTTATTTTGCAGATTGCGCCAATCCCTTGTGGAAATTTGCCTCATGGTTTTGATCCAAGTAAATGCCGGAGCGTGTGAGTGTAGTCCTCTCTTTTTAATATTTGAGTATTTTGTTTCTTTCTCTTGTGTTATTGCATGTCCGTTGTGTAGCTGTTACGCTCATTCAATGGACAAGTCGCAACCTTCGCTGCCTATAAAATCTCGTTGCAGTCTTGTCTAGTCATCTTCTTTCTTTTAGATTCGAGTTTTTTCTTTGCTTTGGCTTTGCCTCTTTGTTTACAAGTTCTATAAGTACCAAATCACTGTTCATGCAGTATTTATTATGTCATGTTTAATTTATATCTTTGGCAACTGGAGGAGATTCTTATTGGTCAACTTGTTTATTGTTTTCTTCTTTTTTACTTCAAGTTTCCTTAAATTTTGAGAAAATGTAGATATGTGGGGAACATTCATACACAAGTGACATAACCCGTCCTTCAACAGTTTTTTCAAGTACAGGCCAAATTGAGGGGTGCAAGCTTGTTAGAAACGAGAAGGTACATGGTTATGTGTAGTTTTCACTTTTTGTAACTGGGTGGTTCTCACTTTGCTAGCTTCTTTTGCTCGAGAGACTGATATTTTTGTTGTTCTCTGAAATGTTGTCATCCTATGGATTCATTGATTATTTTGATCGAAGATCAGCTGAAGAAGCTATATTGTCTCTTGATGGAAGCCTCTTGTATGTAGACTTCTTAGTGGTTCTCCCCATGACATTTGAAGTAGCTCTGCGCTCATGTGTTATTCTCTTTGACTTATTTGCAGGTGTGGACAGGCTATCGAAGTTAGTTGGTCATATGCCAGTGGTCGGGAAGACACATCAAGTGGGTTCATTTTTTGTTTGCATTTTAGTTCTGGCATTTGAATTGAGCATCTAATGTAGGTGTGATTTATGATTGTTGTTGATGGTATTTCGTGATTTTGTTAACTTCTATGCAGGTTATAACATTTTTGTTGGTGATCTCAGTTCTGAGGTTACTGATGCTATGTAGTTCAAATTCTTCTCTGATTACCCCAGTTGTTCGTAAGCTTTTACTCTCCCACTATATTCCTCTTTCTGAAACTGCTAGTTTGATTTAGAATTTTTTTTCTCAACTTAATGCATAGCCGGAGTGATTTTTTTATTCTTATTGAGCCTTGGCGATTGAGTAACGGTTTATGTTACAATCGAGTTTATATCACTTGTCGGTCTGGTGGGACTTATTTCCATTGCATACTCCTTTATAGTGGTGCAAGAGTGATGTGGGATCGAAAGAATGGGCGTTCAAGAAGGTTTGGATTTGTTTCTTTCAGTAATCAACAGGTGATATTTCTCATTTGATATGTGCTTACAGTCTAAGCTTTCGGCTTTATTTGTGTACGGAAACTCGTTCATCACCTTTACCTGTATTTATCTCTTCAGGAAGCTCAATGTGCAATCAATGAATTGACTAGGGCTGTAAATGAACTGGGCCGTTCGCGAACTATTCGAGGCTCGGTTCGGTAAGAGCTCGTTCGAGTTCGATTCGTCTACTAAACAAACTGAACTTGAACCTCAATATTAGACTCGTTTCATAAATGAGCCGAACTTGAACCTAAGTGGATTCGGCTCGGTTAGGCTCGCTAACCTGAGGTCAAAATGTAATTAATAATACTTTAGGGGTCTACATATAAATATTTTATAGTTGAGAAACTTTTATGTAATTTGTTCTTCTTTTATCCCTAACTAAACTACTCTACTACGAACATATGAGTTTTATCCCTAACTAAAGTACTCTATTTAGTTCTCAATATTTTTTTATAGTGCTTTTTTTCTTTTGATTTCTTGATTATTGTGGTAGATTTGTTTATTTTTGTTTGATTTCTTGATTATTGTGGTAGATCTACATGTAACATTGTTTTGAATCATATCTCTTTCCCCTCTCAGTTTGTGTTCTAAATTGCTAACGAGCCCTACCAAGCCGAGCTCGAGCTTTGAAATTTTTTCACGGGCCAAACTCGGGCCCACTTATCTAGGCTCGAATCGAACCCGAGCCTGACTTATACCTTAACGATCTGATCCCGAACCTCATAGGGTTCGGCTCGTTTACAGCCCTAGACTTATTGGTATGAGTGATTAAATCTCCCTGCATTTGCCTTTGTCACATTTTTTTGGTAGTTGCATTTGCTTTGTTCACATGATATCTTCTGGTTAACTACTCAATGTTTAATTTCCGGTATTCTAGAAATACTTTTTCACTAATTTAGCTTCCTTGGCCCTATCCCTTAAAACTTTGGAATGGGCGTAATAATTGGATGCTCAAGTCCTCTCTTTGAAAGCATTTCGACGAAGAACTTTACCATTGGAGAAGAAAATTCATTACTGCCATTATTATGTGGAAGCCATTCTGTGTAACTCTATACATTTTGCTGGTTTTGACATCCATTGTTTAGGAAAATGGCTTGGTAATAAGGCGATCCGTTGTAACTGGGCTACGAAGGGTGCTAGAGTCGGCAAATGATGGACAAGCAGAGCTCTAATGCCAAAAGTGTGCTGGGGAACTACCAAATGGCTCTTCATGTGTGCGGAAGAACTAGTAGGAGATAATCATAATGTGAATTTTGAATCCCGCTAACTATAGCACTACTTAAAATCGTGTCGTATTGTGTACTACGGAGCACTTCATTTCCTTTCATCACGACAAATGTCATTAGAACAATAGAACCTTTGTTATTTTCTGTCGTCTTGGTAATGATGCACGCCTTTTTCATTTTGGGTTTCAAGACCCGATTTTCTTAATTATTATCCAATTACTACATCTACTTTCAAATATTATTCTCACTTTTCTCTCTCTAATCATTAACCCCTATTTTTAATTATCATTCTTATTTCTCCCTCTAATCATTACCAAAAACCAAAATAGAAAACCCAAACCAAACACAACCTAGATATATTTGAGAGCCGCATATATTTGTTTCTTTGCCAAATTTTCCCTTTCCCTCTCTGTTTGCTTGTTTTTTGTTTGTTAATGATTGTCTTTGAATCTCATCGTCACATCGGGATTCAATGCGGCAACTTTGTTTTGCTCTGTTTTTTTCTTTATAAATTTCTCCTTATTGTCCCTTAATTCGCAAGGGAAAACAATAAATAAATTGTTGTTACCAATACTTGATTGAGAAGATTTTTTAAGAGACCCTTTAACAAATATTTTAATCAAATTGAATCGGCTGGATAATTTGTGTGGAATTCACAGGTAGATCCCCAAACGTTCAATGTACACTCACATTGGTGTAGCTATACTTAGGGCATTTCTATTTCTGAATATTTCAACTAATTATCTTTCGTCAACTTCTCAAACAATTTTCGATTAAGTGAAGGAGAAATTTATAAAGAAAAAAACAGAGCAATGTTGCCACATTAAATACCGATGTGACGATGAGATTCAAAGACAATCATTAACAAACAAAAAAAAAGCAAACAGAGAGGGAAAGGAAAATTTTGGCAAAGAAAACAAATATATGTGGCTCTTAAATATATCTAGGTTGTGTTTGGTTTGGGTTTTTGATTTTGGTTTTTGGTAATGATTAGAGGGAGAAATAAGAATGATAATTATAAATAGGGGTTAATGATTAGAGAGAGACAGAAAGAAAAGTGAGAATAATATTTGAAAGTAGATGTAATAATTGGATAATAATTAAGAAAATCGGGTCTTGAAACCCAAAACGAACAAGGCGTGCATCATTACCAAGACGAAAGAAAATAACAAAGGTTCTATTGTTCTAATGACATCTGCTGTGATGAAAGGAAATGAAGTACTTTGTAGTACACAATACTACACAACTCACAATTTTAAGTAGTGCTTATAGTTAGCGGGATTCAAAATTCACATTATGATTATCTCCTACTAGTTCTTCCGCACACCTAAAGAGCCATTTGGTAGTTCCCCACCACACTTTTGGCATCAAAGCTCTGCTTGTCCATCATTTGCTGACTCCAGCACCCTTTGTAGCCTAGTTACAATGGATCGCCTTATTACTAAGCCATTTTCCTAAACAATGGATGTCAAAACCAACAAAATGTATAGAGTTACATAGATACACAGAATGGCTTCCACATAAAAATGGCAGTAATGAATTTTCTTCTCCAATGGTAAAGTTCTTCGTCGAAGTGCTTTCAAAGAGAGGACTTGAGCATCCATTCTCATCCAGTTATTACGCCCATTCCAAAGTTTTAAGGGATAGGGCCAAGGAAGCTAAATTAGTGAAAAAGTATTTTGGGAATACCAGAAATTAAACATTGAGTAGCTAACCAGAAGAAATCATGTGAACAAAGCAAATGCAACTACCAAAAAAAAGTGACAACGGAAAATACAAGGAGATTCAATCACTCATACCAGTCAAGTCATTGATTGCACATTGAGTTTCCTGAAGAGATAAATACAAGTAAAGATGATGAACGAGTTTCCGTACACAAATAAAGCTGAAAGCTCAGACTGTAAGCACATATCAAATGAGAAATATCACCTGTTGATTACTGAAAGAAACAAATCCAAATCCTCTTGAACGCCCATTCTTTCGATCCCACATCACTCTTGCACCACTATAAAGGAGCATGCAATGAAAATAAGTCCCACTAGACCGACAAGTGATATAAACTCGATCGTAACATAAACCGTTACTCAATCACTAAGGCTCAATAAGAATAAAAAAATCACTCCGGCTATGCATTAAGTCGAGAAAAAAAATTCTAAATCAAACTAACAGTTTCAAGAAGAGGAATATAGTGGGAGAATAGAAGCTTACGAACAACTGGGGTAGTCAAAGAAGAATTTGAACAACATAGCATTAGTAACCTCAGAACTGAGATCACCAACAAAAATGTTATAATGACCTGCATAGAAGTTAACAAAATCACGAAATACCATCAACTACAATCATAAATCACACCTACATTAGATGCTCAATTCAAATGCCAGAACTAAAATGCAAACAAAAAATGAACCCACTTGATGTGTCTTCCCGACCACTGGCATATGACCAACTAACTTCGATAGCCTGTCCACACCTGCAAATAAGTCAAAAGAGAATAACACATGAGCGCAGAGCTACTTCAAATGTCATGGGGAGAACCACTAAGAAGTCTACATACAGGGGGCTTCCATCAAGAGACAATATAGCTTCTTCAGCTGATATTCGATCAAAATAATCAATGAATCCATAGGATGACAACATTTCAGAGAACAACAAAAATATCAGTCTCTCGAGCAAAAGAAGCTAGCAAAGTGAGAACCACCCAGTTACAAAAAGTGAAAATTACACATAACCAGGTACCTTCTCGTTTCTAACAAGCTTGCACCCCTCAATTTGGCATGTACTTGAAAAAACTGTTGAAGGACGGGTTATGTCACTTGTGTATGAATGTTCCCCACATATCTGCATTTTCTCAAAATTTAAGGAAACTTGAAGTAAAAAAGAAGAAAACAATAAACAAGTTGACCGATAAGAATCTCCTCCAGTTGCCAAAGATATAAATTAAACATGACATAATAAATACTGCATGAACAGTGATTTGGTACTTATAGAACTTGTAAACAAAGAGGCAAAGCCAAAGCAAAGAAAAAACTCGAATCTAAAAGAAAGAAGATGACTAGACAAGACTGCAACGAGATTTTATAGGCAACGAAGGTTGCGACTTGTCCATTGAATGAGCGTAACAGCTACACAACGGACATGCAATAACACAAGAGAAAGAAACAAAATACTCAACTATTAAAAAGACGAGGACTACACTCACACGCTCCGGCATTTACTTGGATCAAAACCATGAGGCAGATTTCCACAAGGGATTGGCGCAATCTGCAAATAAAAATGAGAAAAAGGATAAAAAAAAACAATTGAGAAAGGGAATCACTTGTTAAACTGCCTACACCCTGGCTAACTTCAACTCTGAGAAGAAAGGAACAACAAAGTTAACTTCAAAAAACACCTCCAACGGAAGTTTACCACACAAGTAAGCATTTAAGATCGATTTGAAGAGCATAAAGTCAATCCACACAAAATGAAGACTTCAAAAGATAGTAAAAAGTATATCACAAGGACCTAGAAAAGTGGTTATTCCCTCCACTCTAATAACTGTTAAATTAGCAAAACAGCCGTCTAGTGAAGTCTACAACTATAGTTTCAATCTTGATCCGAGATATAAAAATACCAACAGAACGATATAAAAGGCATGAACCAAGAAACAAGAGACTTCAACTCGTAGTGAATGATACTCACTGAAGGTCGACGGAATCTGTAGAAGATGAATCTATGGTAATCCTCCCAAAAGGCTGTTAACACGTCCCCCATATTCAGCTTAAACACTGTTCTCATTTCCGTTTTACCACCCACTGACCTCCTTGCATTAGCCAGGTGAGAGACTATTTTGAGAAATACCATTTCCAAAATTTGAATGAAAATGTTTACGAACTTCAAGGATCTGGACCATATTCTTTCATATCCGTGAAAGAGTTTTTAGAATTTTTTTTGAAATTGACCAAAAAAGAACATCAGAGCTTTTATGGCTTCATGCGAAATAGGAATGTTAGGGTTTCTGGGGATTCAATTCTTAATCCGTTGCTTGCATCCCCGATGGCAAGGCTTGGGTGGCCGAAGCCACCCACAGGTTTTATAAAATTGAATACAGACGCCAGTGCCAGTTTTGTGGATAAAACTCTTAGTGGTGGTGGGGTGGTGTGGTCTTTAGAGATCCGGATGGGGAACTGAAGGGTTTCATTTTTACTAGATTTAAGAATGTAAATACCAAGGCTGAGGCTGAACTCGAAGCCTTGAGTTTTGGGCTTTTTCTTGCGCTTCGGCTGGGCTTCCTAAAAATAGTCGCCGAAACGGACAGTTTAGAGGTCGTACAAGCATTGACTAGTAGAGAGATTCGGCTTGAGTTCCTCAAAAAGTTCATGTAAGTTGTATTGCTATATTTGTTTGTCTTGATAGAAAATCAACAATGCTATCAAGACAAACAAATATAGCAATACTACTTGCATGAACTTTTTGAGGAGCTCAAGCCGAATCTCTCTACTAGTCAATGCTTGTACGACCTCTAAACTGTCCGTTTCGGCGACTATTTTTAGGAAGCCCAGCCGAAGCGCAAGAAAAAGCCCAAAACTCAAGGCTTCGAGTTCAGCCTCAGCCTTGGTATTTACATTCTTAAATCTAGTAAAAAAGAAACCCTTCAGTTCCCCATCCGGATCTCTAAAGACCACACCACACCACCACCACTAAGAGTTTTATCCACAAAACTGGCGTCTGTATTCAATTTTATAAAAACCCAAGCCTTGCCATCGGGGAAGCAAGCAACGGATAAAGAATTGAATCCCCAGAAACCCTAACATTCCTATTTCACATGAAGCCATAAAAGCTTTGATGGTTTTTTTTTGGTCAATTTCTAAAAACTCTTTCACAGATATGAAAGAATATTGGTTCAGATCCTTGAAGTTCGTAAACATTTTCATTCAGATTTTGAAAATGATATTTCTCAAAATAGCCTCTCAAATTTATCTCATCCTCACTCAAGACTGTATATAGTCTCCCAAAGCCTAAGTTTTTTAACACCTGCAAAAAAGGAAAACAATGTTAACACAAACACTATGGCACAGTGTAACACGTTCTAAATATAACAAAAGTTAATCAAGCTCACAAGCTATTTACCAACACATTTCAATTTTATCAAGCAATTATTTTTCTGAATAAGTAAGCTTCGGTTGAATTCTTCTAACTAATTTAAGTAAATGAAATTCCAAAAAATTCAATCGAAACAAAGTTGAGTAAGTTTAGTAAATACAATTAATACGTTACGTAAGAACCAAATAGTAAAGTGTCACTCATTGAAGCATTTCGTAGCTTCACTTCGCGTGTTACCATTTTTTACTTTGAGTACTCTTGTGCCAACAAAACATAACACACAGCCACACCAGTAGTAGAAAATAGATCAGATAAAACGTGCATTCTCTCTTGCTATTTTTTCACATCTAAATTTCAAACTATTTTCTACCCAACCACCATGAAAATGAGAAATGCATCTAGAGGTATTTTGTTAACGATGGCAAGAAAGCATAATTAATGCTCCAGTGACCATATTTTGAGTACCGTGTTTAGTACCACCTTATGTGTTGTCCCCGTGTACTAGTGGAGCTTTTAAATATAGGGATCACTCAGCTAATGTGTTGATGCCAAGGGATATGGTACTCAAAATGAGGTGCATAAATGTGGTTATCGTAGCATTGCTTCGGTTAAAAATCTTGATTCCTACAAATTGAATCATGAAGCAATAGAGAAATAAGATACAAATATGTAAGGAAAATTTGTGAAAATATTCAACTAAAATGGAACAAGAGCCTATAGGTGGTGGTGGTAGGAGCAAGCTTTAAGATGATTCAACAAAAAAAAACGTGGGTTATATGTAAAAGTTAAGTCACATGATGTGTGTGTGCGTGCGTGGACGAGCGTTTAAATGTCTATCGAGAACTCTCAACCTACTAAAATTTGCAAGAGCAAAGATTGAGGGCTCAAAAGTAAAGCGTGAGTGAAGGTTCCTACTGGAGGAAGATAAACGATAAAACCAATACTGTTTGTATGAAAATTGAATTTGACTTCCTTCCCCACTCTCTATTTAGGATAGCTTCCAAATTACATCATTTTCGAAAGGGGAAAAAGAAAAGAAGAGGAGGTAAAAAGTGGTGCATATAATTTACAAAAAAAAAAAAAAAAAAGCAGTGCATATAAGGTTAAAAATTGAAACTTCCATCAAAAATTTTGTTTTCAATACTCGTCCAAAAAACGTTGAAATTAACCCCAAAATAGGGCACAAACCATAGTAACAAATTGGTTTGTGCCCAGAGTCTGTTACATAGATTGGTAGTATGTTCTTTTGAGGCATGAATCTGGGAGAGTGAGACTATTTGGTAGTTTGGGCATGAGTTAAGGGCTGGGTGTTCAGGTGTTTTTGAAGATTACTCTCGATTTTAGGGGTGTGGAAGGTTTGTGTCGGTTGAAGAATTGCAAGTTGATGAAGACCAAATTAAATGTTGAAAGTGTGATGTCTTCTGGAGAGTTTTTTTTTTTTATTGTCTTCTCTTCTTTTGTTTTGCCATTCAAACTTTACATTGGATGGTTTCTTTCTAGCCTTCGCTATGCCATTCATTTGGCTAGTTTGGGTAAGCTTTTCTCTCAATGTACTCTTTGTCAAACTTTAATAAAAGAAATTTGCCGATAAAACAAGAAAGGACTGTAAATGAACTCGGCAGAAGGGTATTTTCTTGTCTGGGAGCTAAACGAGAGACATAAGTACGAGTGAACTAAAACAAAAGCCATGACCTATGTACGACGTTGGGGAGAGAGGACTGGTGCATGTCAACGTGCAATAGCCTGTGATCAAGGGCAGAACCAAGACACTAATTTACTCTAGACTCATCTAAACTTGTACTTAAATATGTAAATGTAAAAAAATACACAAAAGAAAAGTACAAAGAAAGTATAAAAAACGTTCACTAATGAAGTTGGACTTTATGATGTTTTATAGAGTAAAACTCATCTATTATTGAATCTGTGTCGATATCTTCAACAAGTTTTCTTTCAATGAAAATAATCATTGAATCCTTAAAAGAGTTTTTCTTCCCTTTTTTTTTTTTGTTGTTGTTCCAATATATTTTAACCCTAAAAGAGTAAGATTGTAAGAACAGACATTTTAAACCAGTTTAGGCATACCAGCCAATACTCTGCATTTAACAACATAAGTACAAATTTAAGGACACCAGCTAGTGCTCTACATTTAACAACATAAACTTTTTCCTACAGACATAAGCGAAAAGAACTTTGCTGACTTCGACTGTTAAGTTGTGCAAAGGGGATTGAGTTGTGGGTAAATTTTTGGATAGGTGTTCATTTAGAATGGGTTGGGCGAAAAGAAAAAAAAAATTAGGTGAGCTATAATTTTTACATAAAAAAATTAAAAAATTCTCTTTTTTCCACCCCACCTAGACTATAGCCGAGGTCAACCCCTTTATAGTTCAAACTCCGCCTTTGCTTGTGACGACGCTACACTTGGCCAAGTGGGGTCACTTAAAACCTTACTGACTTCCATATTTACTCATTAATCAATTACTATATGTTTACTCTATTTTATTAATTGGCTCCACGGACCACAACTATAATTAAATTGCTCTGAAACAACTCAACTAGATTTTATAATCTTGCTCTCTTGATAGCAGTAGAATTTTGCTAATCATCTAATACTTCACCTGTTCACCGTATGCAAATAAGAGGCAAAATTTCAACAAATATTTTTCATAATAATGAATGAAAGTTCATGAACTTATGTGCATATTTCATCAATATTGAGACGCTTTTTGCACATTAATGATCTAAGAAGCACGGACACGGATATGGATACGGACACAGACACGGCAATTCTGAAAAAATGGACACGGGTACGATGGGGGACACGGCAATATAATATTAATATAAATATTTTTTTTTCTTTTTTTTTTTGTACCATGCTTAAAAAATAAGTGCATTTTAGTGTAAAAACAGAGCCAGCAGGTATACACCGAAGTATACACAAATATACACAGATATACACAAAAAATAAGTGCATTTTGGTGTAAAACAGAGCCAGCAGATATACACAGTAAACAAGAGAACAGTAAAACAGAGACGAGAGAGATATACACAGAAATATATCTCTGTTTTGACAGGTTTGAGAGAGAGAGCATGATAGGAATTGTGGGCTTTACTCTAATTGTTGTAATTGCAAGGTTTAGAGTGTAATTACTGAGAGTAGTTTGTTAGGTTTGTTAGACAGTTCTTCTGTTAAAGGGGATATAAGGGCATTAGGGAGTGGAGGAGAGGTGTGGAATGTGTTGCTGTCTTCTTCTCTTCTTCTGAAACTCTCTCTCTCTTGTTCTCTCTCTCTCTCTTGTAATTCATTTCCAGTTTGTAATTCGTTTCCCAATCAATAATACAATCTGTGTTCATTTCTTGAACACATTTTCATACAAGTTCTATCAGTGGTATCAGAGCCCACGATTCTTGGCGGTGGGAACAATGGCAGAGAATACGAGATCACAGGAAATGAAGCGTATGGACGATGCGATTCGAAGAAATGCAGAAACCACTCAACAACATTCAGAAACTCTGGAGGAGATCAAGAACTCGATCGCAGGACTTACTCAATTAATTACGACTCTGAATTCGAAGTATGAGGGTCTATCTGAGAAGGTACCTTCTTCCTCTTCTTCACCTACACACCAGCAACCCCCACTCTTGCAAAACCCTCATCTGAATTCTAGGGCTTTTCAGCCAAAATTGGATTTTCCTAAATTCTTTGGCGAAGACCCTGAATCTTGGATATACAAATGTGAAATTTTTGGGGGTAATGCCTATGAAGATGCAGTAGGCCAATTAACCAAACTTAAACAGTGGAGTTCTGTAAAAATGTACCAAGAAAAGTTCGAAGAATTAGCAAACAAAACCACTGGTTTGTCGGAGGAATTCTTTGTTAGCTGCTTTGTTTGTGGCTTAAAGGAGGAGATCATGGTAGGGGTAAAAATGCTCCAACCAAGGACCATTGCTCAGGCTATGGGCCTTGCACAATTGCAAGAAGAGACCATAGATGCTGTGACGAAGAAAAATAAACCTTTGCCAAAGTTCATTCCGAAATCAGTACCTATTAATATCCCCCAAACCAACTTTCAGGAGAATGGGGATTTCATTCAGTGTGCAATAATCGAAGAAATAGCCAGCCTAAAGCAATCAGGTACTGTCAAAGAATATGACAGAAAATTTCAAGAATTGGCGAGAAGGATTGAAGGGTTCCCAGAAAGTGAATTAGTAATTTGTTTCATTAGGGGGCTTAAAGAAGAAATTAATTCCGGTGTTCAACCATTTCATCCTTCCACTATGAGTCAAGCCAGGGGTCTAGCCGAATTACGAGAAAGGAGTCTCGAAGAAGTTGCAAGAAGATCCAAGATTTCAGGTGTGTCCTTATCTTCTTGTAGTCGTAACACCACTGATTCTACCCAATTACCATTACTACTTCCCACAAAGTTAAATACTGTGGAAAAGGAGAATACAGAGGGCACACCAACTGTTCGATCATTTGCTTCTGAATGTAAACCAACTGTAGGAATTAATAGACAAGAAGAAGGTGACAATTTCAAGATTGACGAAGATAAGAAACAAAGTTTGGGAACCAAAAACGATACTCAGTTTGCTTTTGATTCACGACGGATGCATT
Organism: Vaccinium vitis-idaea; assembly: GCA_963854785.1. Classification (NCBI taxonomy): domain Eukaryota; kingdom Viridiplantae; phylum Streptophyta; class Magnoliopsida; order Ericales; family Ericaceae; genus Vaccinium; species Vaccinium vitis-idaea. The sequence continues at coordinate 36,342,124 of OY978224.1, read as the reverse complement.
GGGATGGCTCTGACTCAATTTGCAACAAATGGAATCTAAAATTAGGAGCAAATTTTAAGTTGGGAGGGATGGACAACAATTCTAAACTTGGGTTGGATACACATTTCTTATTAGATGAAAAAAATTGCTTGAAGAATGTATGGAAATCCAAGACCCAATACAGTACTGAGACTAAAGAGAAGACCTTTACTAACAAATCAGAAAACTTCCTCTCTTCCGTCAACAGCCGTAGTTGGAGCTGTGTTTTTAGCCCTTGTTACTTGCTCACCCAAACCTTCAAATGTCTCTTAGCCATGTTTGAAAGCGTGGGTCTTACGGCAGCCATGGAGACTCAAACGATGCAGGTAGAAATAGTCCAAACCATTACTAAAAGACAAACCCAAGGGGTTACTAATGGTGACTGTCTTTACAAATTATGGGATCCCGGTGGAATTAATTCCAACTTTAGCCTCGGCTTTATGCCACCCATTGGGTATTGCCGACCAGTTGCAAATGGGAAAAAGACCAAACCAATGAAAACTTCGTTTGACGCTTATGCACCTTATGCCTCCAATTCTCTGCTGAATTTCTGGTTGGAATTCCTTTTTGTTGGTTCTGTGCATATTCCATTTTCGACGAGCCATACGGGATTTAGAATTATCCAGGTGTTTTCCTTGAGGTCAATTGATTCCCACTACATGGTGGTAACTTGGACTGTCACCTCACAAGATCAATGCCATTCTAATACTTGGTTAGGAAAAAATCTCGATTTCAGGTCATGGCCGGTTTCTACCTTTGAGGGTTGTGATATAGTGTTAGGAGTTCAATGGCTGTCAGCTCCTGGTCCAGTTCTCTTGGAGGATCAAAACCTCATAATGGAGCTGGGTATTAATGGTAACAAGCATGTTTTTTGGGTTGGCGACTACATGAAAGTTGAACTAGTCAACTTTGCAGCAACACCAAAAATGCTCAGGAAACAACCACATGGATTGATAGCTGAATTGTACAGTTCCACTACTTATTTGTGCTTAGTTTCAAAAATTCTTGGAAGAGTTAATCGTGATGTGATTGTTGTTTCTTCCCTCTACATGGCATGGTTTTACATGTTCTGCGATCTAGGGGGATTCGGCTTTGGGTTGATGTTACTCCATAAGTCATACAAGGATGTAGAAAAACATTGTTTGAAGCTGACCCACATGAGGAAAGGGGTTCGATTTACAATATGGATTGTGCATGCAAAGTGTTTGATAACATTCCTCACCATATTATTTTTTATTTTTTATTTTTTCATCTACGGCTCATGGAAAATGAGTCATTCCTTGAAGCGACGATGGTTTCTGATGGGCATCCAATTTTCTACTGTGTCCTCCTAAAGCTTGTTGGGTCTGATTGATTTGGACGAGGTATACGGACTGCCATGGAGTAGGCGATTATCCATTTGCTACTTGAATTGGTGTTGCCACTCTTAATTGGACTTGAGGCTCTTGGTGTGGGCAATGAACTGTGAAAGTTTATGGCTTGGTGACATTGCAGCTCTGTTTCCGGAGTGCTCATTTGGCTTGGTGATTTGCTGTAGAGGTTTCCTTTCTTTCAACCTTGAGGACAAGGTTGCTTTCAAGGGGGATGTAATGATAGGAATTGTGGGCTTTACTCTAATTGTTGTAATTGCAAGGTTTAGAGTGTAATTACTGAGAGTAGTTTGTTAGGTTTGTTAGACAGTTCTTCTGTTAAAGGGGATATAAGGGCATTAGGGAGTGGAGGAGAGGTGTGGAATGTGTTGCTGTCTTCTTCTCTTCTTCTGAAACTCTCTCTCTCTTGTTCTCTCTCTCTCTCTCTTGTAATTCATTTCCAGTTTGTAATTCGTTTCCCAATCAATAATACAATCTGTGTTCATTTCTTGAACACATTTTCATACAAGTTCTATCAGAGCAGAGATGAGAGAGAGAGAGAACACAGACGAGAGAGAGTGAGAGATAACAGATAAGAGAGAGAGAGAGAGAGAGAGAGAGAGAGAGAGAGAGAGAGAGAGAGAGAGAGAGAGAGAGTACCTGGATCGATCTGGATCGATGAACTCCTGTTGAACTTCCAGCCGACAAAACTAGGGCTCCAAACTTCTCTTGTGGATTATGTCGACTGTGAGGGTAAGGGGAAATAAATATACATAGGCTAATTACACTTTTTTACCCAATGTTTTAATTAATTATAACTTTACCCTCAAAAGTTTTAATTTTTTCAGATTGACCCCCGCTGTGTCCCCAAACGTGTCCCTGACCTTCTGCCGTGTCCCCCTCTCAAAAAAAATTTAAAAAAATTGGGACACGCCACGTGGCGTGTCCCATACGTATTTGGCCGTGTCCCCGTGTCCCAAACGGCAATACGGCACCCCCAAGGAGTGTCGGTGCTTCATAGTTAATGACTATATCCTAAATCCTAAGACAGTCGATCACTAATATTGTCCCATTACTAATAGATAATCGTTTTTCTATTATCAAATGCACAAAAGATCAAGTATTTCTAGGTACTGACCTCACTATTCGAGATTCCTAGCTCCGCCAAAATATCCACGTCATTACATTGAACCTTCATCAGTATTTTTCCCCTTTTTTTTTCTTGGTGGAAATCCTTTGATCAACGCAGCAGGGATGAATGCATGTTTGGTTCCAGGGTGGACACGTGACTTCCGGGACTTTGGGTAAATACTAATTTTACCGCAATATATTATCTTTATCTTTCATTCGACTCCCACAAGATAATACTTACTCCTTTTAATATTTCTTAAAAAAAAAAAAACCTCTCATAAGTTTGAAAGGAACACGATGTATCCCAATCTACCGATTATGATGCAATTAGGTTTTCTTTAATTGTTACGCTTTTTGATTGTTTAATTTCTCAACGAAGATACGGGTTTGGATGTGAAAATTAATTAGAAGCTAACTGTAAATAACATTCGTGGAAAACCTCTGGGGTACGCATTTGATTATATCTATTCTTAAAAACTTTATCAAAGAATGTCACAAGCTTTCGTATTAGGGATGAATGTTTAAGTTTAGAAGAATTTAATTGTAGGAAAAATGTGAACTTATTAATAAGGATGAGTTGGTGTGCCCCTCCTATAACGCAAATTTCTATATCCGCAACTGGATACAAGGTTTCCGGATCTTTTCTTTTCTTTTTATGAATTTCCATTGGATCGGGACGAAAAAAGAGTACATTTGATGGTAGATCGTTGGACAACTAATCTTTTCTTCCTTTTTTGTTTTTCCTTCTCTTTTCCTGTTGATATTCGTTTAATCGCCATCATCAACTCAAAGTTCTCGATGCGAAAGACTCCCGTCCCTTCACTGCAATAGATCAGAAAGGAAAAAAAAATCCAACTGGTAAACCGTAGGAAGTTGAATTTGACTCGTTCAAAGGGGGGAAAAACCGAATAAAAATAGAGTGCTGGATGAAAACAACGATTCCCATCGGGGGAGAGACTGAAGAAGAAGAAGAAGAATAAGATATGCCGTAGGGGGAGAGAAGATACCTAGTATATATTAAAGAAAAAGAGAAGGGCAAGTAAAAATAGGTTTTGTCGGCCCAGTTGTATGTGTTTTTGTTTTTTTCTGGCCCAGATAGTGGTGCACATTGGCCCGGTAGCCCACTTAGCCCGCTCAATCCAGCCCGATTTTTTTAGGGTTTGGAAAAAATATTTAGGCCCATAGAGCTAGGATGGGTTGACATTTTAAGCCCATTTACTAATTGGGCCAGGTTTGATAAATTCTTCTGAGGCCCCGTCCGGTCCGGCCCGATTTAAATTATATATATTTTTACTTTAATACTATATATATACTGTTGGAACCTAGCTACTTAGGATTTGTTTATCGTGATGAAGAGACGCATCTACTCATCTGTTATCTAGCCTCATTTCTTATTCAAGAGTATGATCATTGTCTGCTCTTCAATATCTCTTCTTTCTTTTTAACAGTTTTTTACTATTTTTATTGTTGAATCTCCTTAATCTTTTGGTTGTAGGTCTTCGTAATCCTATAATTGATTAATTTATGTTTGTGATACCATGCGTTAAAAAAATAAATGGGCTTGTTGGACGGGGCTTGAGATATTAAAATTTTAATTGGGCTAGGCTTGGGCATGTTAAATGAAGCCCAATTATGAATGAGCCGGGCTTAAAAATGCACAAATCTCGTTGGTATCTAGTATAAGTCCGGCCCGAACCTAACCCGGCTCGATGTTTGTGCACTTGTAGAGTGACACCCAGTAATAACGCCTATCTTCAAAAAAGTTGGGTGAATGACGAGACAGTGGGAAATGGGGCAAAAATTCCCAAAATGATGGTTAGGTTTTCTGGAATCACTGCTGGCATGAAACGGAAAAATATAATTGCACACATACATTGAACCAAATTATGAACGGACAGTTCTACCCCCAATATCATGGAAACTTATCATTTTCACCTCGTCTCTCAAAAGTCGTCCCCCTTCTTCCTTACCTGTGATGTACGGACAATAGCCACGCCACCGCAGTGGCGGCACCGACACGACCCACCTCTCCTCTAGGCTGCAATTGTAAACACTTTTTTTTCTTTTTTCTTTTTTTTAAATTCGGACGGCACTTTCAATCCAAACCAGGGGCGACTTTGCCTTAGAAGCAGCGGCGACCTCGCTGGGTTAAAAAAATGCACTGAAAAAAATCTAAAAATTAGATATAAATTAAATTTTCTTTGCATTGTTAGCATTAGGCTACTCGCGCGAGGTTAAAATAAATTTTTTTAAACTAAATTTAAACCAACTTGTTATAGCCATAGCAAAACAAAACAAACCTAAAGCCAAATATAATATCACGCACATTAAACCCAATATATAATGGGATAGTGGATTTGGTAAAAAAAAGAAAAGAGGATAGTGGAATGGATGCTTCTCTGTAATGGATATGTAAAACGATGTAATAAATATGTCTCTTTTGCCTAGTCGGAGTTAATTTTTTTTGTTTTTTGCATACAGCTTTTTATTATGGACACGCTATATATTTTTGTCAGCGCTGGATGAAAATCCTAGAGTCGCCTCTGATCCAAACTGTTGGTTGCATTATTGGACGGCCTGGATGTGCCGAGAGGGTACCACGTGGTACCCCGTACCCAAAATTTTCTCATTTTAAACATATTAAACTTTTTGAATTATCAAAATTTAATCAGAAAATAGGGCTCCCTGTAGCAAAGTAACATTCCTTGTTAGAAGCTCGGTGATCAACTGATCATCGATATATCTCTTATCAATCGCCCTCTCTCCCAACTTCTCACCGTCGATCGCGCTCCACAGGACGTCGAGCGAGCAGATATGACGGTAAGATCAGCCCTCTTCTCTTTTACATGTCATTATCCCTGTCGACGTGTTTGCCGATTTTACAAGTTCATTTATTTTTTTGCGTTGATGGAAAACAAACAACCTGAGTTTTTTGCGTTGATGAGAAAGAAGGAGTAATGGTGAGTTTTTACTGGTCTATGTTGTTTCTCACCGTCACACCAAAAGTGGTTAGATTTGATGAGAAAGACTAATCCCTTTTCTTTCTTTTTTTCTTCCTTCCCTTTTCTCTCCCAATCGAAAGGTGATGGAAGTTCTAGGCTCTTTCGGTATTCTTTCTGTATTTACTTCCCGTCGGAAATGTACAGAAGGCTCACTGGCTATAATGTTATGTAGTCTATTTGTGGCGACTAATACTTGTGGTGTCTTGTCAGGAACTGAATGATGATATGGACGATGGTTACTACGGCGACCTGGATTTGTCTTCTGATATTTCAACTTTCCTTATGAGGGATTATGATGACGAATTGAAGTCCTTGATGACAAGCCCAATAGTAAAAAATGGCTTTGTTAGATATTCCTTAACCTTTTTTTTGAATTGGCTCTGTTGTTGTCGCGCCATGAAATGTGCCACTGCATTGCTGGAAAGGGAAGTTAGGTATAACTCCAGATGTAAATGGCCATTTTATGTTGCATCATGCAGCTACCTTTCTTTCTCCTGAACTAGTCCACTTATTCCTTTGCCATGGAGCTCGACCTGATGTCAGATTAGTTAGCCGTAATACCCGCAATGGGTTGCTCCCACTCCAGATAGCACTTGAGCAAGTGAGGTGAAATGAAAAAAAATGCATCTTTCAATTTGAATATAGTGTCCTCATTTCAGCCCTATGTCTTTGTTTGTTTCATTTTTTCCTTCTGAATTTATTGTACTGGTTGTGCAGCCAACAGGTGCCAGGAGATTCTATTTATAAGATGATCGTAGCCCTTTGTCGTCCAGAAATGGTTTGTTTATCTTCAATCTGTTCTTAAAAACTGTGAAGTGGATGAAAAACTTACGAGCTCATTATCTGGATTACTTGTTGCAGAAATCCGCATTGGCTACTTGTAAATTGCTGTCAGGGGTGTCCAATAACATCCAAGAGGAAGCTTACTATTATGCCATGGAAGGAAAGTTCAGTGAGTTGGCTGCATTGCTGATTGTGGCACGTGAAAATGTTTTACTTCCCATCACATTTCACAAAACAGATTCGTCTGGTTTAAGTGGAAGAATGACGATCCCCGAATGCATTAGAAATCAAGGTTTTCCACTGCTTGATATGGTGGCTGAGTTAAATAAGAATGATGAACCTGGAAAGTTAGCTCAGATTCAGGAAAAGATCGCGATTATGAGGTCTACGGCACTGTTGCTTGAAATTTTTGAGAGAGCTGGTCATACCATCGAGGAATATATGCAGTCGCAACAGCCTGATGTATGTATTTGCTTCTTTGCTTCACCACACAAATAAAATACTCCTATGTTTTTTACACATAAATCTCTTTTGACATCTTTTTTAACAGATGTTAGTCGCAAATTTATCAAAATTGCTAGATTCACCGTTTCATTCACCGCTCATAAAAATTCAATAGAAATTTCTAGGTTAATCTATTTAGGAATACAGTCGGCAAGTCAGCGCAGCTCACAATTTGCAATCTACTATTCATATTAATTGAGACCTTTTGTGAGAACGTAACCTCATAGTGATTAGTACCTAAATAATTGACATTTGTGGATAAATTACTGGCGATTGGGGATTCAAGTATTTGATAGGATTTAGAGCAGATTCCTAACCATTCCTCAAAAATGGTGGAATACATCTGAAACGTTTAAGTCAAACACTTAATTTTATCCGTGAATTATCTATCTGCATTTCGGTGTAGTAATATCATCACATGATATGCTGTGTGGAAAATGAATATCGATTTGGAACTGCGATTGGCTTGGTCGGCTACTTGTCGCTGACCTTGCTCGTTCTCAGCTGATCTTGCACCCTGATATTAGGCAAGGGACGCTGGGCTCTGGTGGCCGGAAGTTACTCCCGGTCAATGACTAACTCAAGAATAAGGCAATCAACAGAAACAGTAGCAGTGAAGAATGAAGCAAAAGGATTGCGTGATACTTATTTTTGTTGGTATTTGTGCCTTTTATATAGGAGATATCCCCTTTCTTTGGTTGCATTGGGGACTTGGCATTTTTGCTCAAGTATACGGATTCGCCCTTGTCCTTTTGGAAGGTACTTAGGAATATTCCCTGAATGGGCTAATGCCCCTGTAGAGGAAGGTGGTGTGCTATTCTTCTAGTGCATCTGCCATGTTGCGCTTGGCTAGTGGTGCCCCTGGATGAGTTGGTTTGGTCTTCCGCAATTGTTTTCATTTTTATTTTTCTTGGTTAACAACAGATATGCAAGATACTGCATAGCATATCTTCTGTCTAAACTAATAGGTTCTCTCCACTCTCCCTTTTGTACTTTACTCTCTTTAAGATTTCTACGTTCATTTCTGATGTGAAATGCTGAGAAACTTCGAATTGTAAAGAATTTCATGGTTGGTTGGCTTTGGACCCACATCTCTTGTGGTGAAGCAAATATGTCACCAAACTAGACTGCCTAATCATGACCTCGTATTAAATTTCATATAATGTGGCAAAATCAAATTATTTTACTTCCTGTCCATATTTTCAATGGTTTATGCTGAACACTACGACTGTATATATTCAGTTTGTGTAGGACTTATGATCCCACTGCGGATTGACAATACGATCTCGAAACATGGGGTTGTGTTTCGATCTTGGATTTTGAGAGCAATTTTTGCAGAGAAAAATAGGAGAGACGAGAAAGGAAAGAATATGAAGTGCAAGCTATTTGTTACCCTTTTGTTTCTAGTTTCTATGAATCCCTCTGCAAATCCATGGTCCAAAAACAGTTTAATAGGAAAGAGATGGAAGTCTTACTCTTACCTTTTTCTTGTCAATACCGTATGCATGTAAAGATGTCGATTACCTTTTTCTTGTCAATACTGTATGCATGTAAAGATGTCGATTAACGAAAGTAGACTTTTGTGAGCTGCATGATAATGCCCATCTTTAGTACATGTGGAGGAAGATTCAGCTCCTCAATGAGATTTAAGCTCATGTTTGCCAGTGTGTCAAGAGTAACAAAATCCTACACTTATGTGCGTGTGCATGTATAGATGTGAATAGAATTCATCAGGAATTCGTATTTGTGACCTTATCTGATTATCAGAACTGCCTATATGTTATTTTATTTGATCAAGTAATCATCTGGTGTTGCCTTATAGGTGCAGATGGACCAAGTGGAGAGACATGTTGCTTTGATGATAAAGGAAGCAGGGTTTACATTGAAGTTTGGAGACTTCGAATTTAGCATTAGCAACTGGTTTGAAAAGTTTTTGGATGTGTTTTTTCCTGAACTGTTTTCCTTCTTCTCATTATACAAATTCGTATTTTTGATCTCTTGGGCTTTATGGATTGTTTATTAGGAGATACAAAGATATTAATGGTCAAAGTAGTTCTTAACCTTTAAATACAATCATAAGATCAAGAAAAAAAATACTACTGTTTATATTGTTACTTATCCAACAGTGGTTTTAATAATTAAAACTTTTTTAGTTGTCAAACTATTCCCACGCACATAGATATGATGCAAACATGTGTAATGATTTATGAGTGACTGTTGCCAAAAAAAAAAAAAAAATTTAAAACTGGACACAGAGAGGGGAGATACCTTTCACATCCTAGGTGAATTTTTACAGCCAAAAGGTAATGCAGTAGAGCAAATCCATACACAGATGAAACGGGGAAAGAACAAAAGTTGAAGATGAAGAATTTTGTGGTGGGTGGGTACATGCGGAAGTTTCTTGCCTGGTGGATAAATCTTCCGCAAGTCAATTTTTTTAAGAAAAATTACTGCCACAAACAGTTACAAGGTGGAATTTGTCTTTTTTTGTCCTTATGGTTAGGTGTAATGGAGTTATGTAATTTGGATTGGGAAATTTTGGAAATGGGGAAATCGACACAACGACCGAAATAGGGAGACACCAGACTTGTGTTCTCCCTTGCGATATTAGAATAGACAAGTGGAGAGAGATGTTGCTTTGATGCTTAAGGAAGCTGGATTTATATTGAAGTTTGGAGAATTTTGATTTTAGAATTAACGACTGGTTTGAATAGTTTTTGGATGCATTTCTTCCTGGATTGTTTTCCTTGTTCTCTTTAACACATTCATTTTTGCGACATCTCTTGGGCTTCCTGAATAAGTTAACCTCCTCGAATGACCGAATAAGATCCAAGTGCCTTTTTTTTTTTCCGCAACAGGTTGAATCGTTGCGATCGCATGACGACACCTATCAAGTGCATAGAGACTCTCACAGGTTATCCATCGACTTCTAGCTGAGCAATTGTTACTTATGCTACTCACATAATTTTGAAGGCTCGAAAACAGTTTGTGAGCTTCTGATATGTTTGCTTTCAACAGATAGATCTTTACAACTACCCAGACATCACTCGCCCTTGATGCAGCAAACAAAGGTGGTTTTCCCCCCAAGGGTAAGGAAATTTATAGTTAATGTGTTCTTTGCTGCTATTTAGATTGGTCCCAAGTATTACTAGGAATCTTGTTTCTCCGATGCTTCGCGATTTTTGAGAAAAAAAGAGACCAGGAAAGAGGGAGAGGTGGAGGGAGGGCAGGGATCTTATTATTTGATAGGACTTAGGAGCATAAGCAATACTTTCAAAGGAGTATTTTATTAATGTTGGTAACACAAACCAAAGTGTTTTGATGCTGTCCTGTTTTCAATTAGTATAGGTTCTTATCAGTTCATTCCTATTATAATTCTTGAATTTTTGTTAGCAGATAGGTATACATAGTGGTGGTGGTTGGCCGCGGCCCTTAACTTCCCCTTTTCACCAAACCCATGCTTTATCCTCTATGATGAATATAAATCAAGTCCCAAATTCTGCCTGGGGTTCTCGTTATAGAACCAGTTTTCATGTGCCAGTGAAGAAGGAAACTAAAGCAAAGGGGAATGTGCCCAAATGTTTGTCAACAGAGAACCTTGCACGTGTTGCAATGTTGCTCAAGAAGGGTGTAAGAGGTTATTGACCCTTGTAGGTGCCGTCTTCGAGGTATCACTGATCACTTTTGTTAAGAGAGATTGTTTTTCCACATTTGTCTCACTCTTAAGTTTGCAACTAAGCATGGAGGTCGACCAACAAAGGATTTCGTCATGGAATTTTTTAAATTATTTATCACGTAGGCTGCTTAATGACATCATTCTTCTCATATCGGGTTTTGAATAGAGAGATGTATCATGTTTGTTTGTTGCCGGGTGTATGTATGGACTGCTCGTGTACGGGTTGGTTTTCGGCTGGAGAAGTTGACTCTCTGGGTTAGCAGCCACCATGTATGTTGGTTTTGCAAAAACTGAGTTGTAATGCTATTCTTTTGTTCCCTTTGTGATAACGGATCCGATGCAAGTGAAAGCTAGCTCATGCGGTAGAGCTCTTGGATGCCCACACTGCATCCCGGGATAGAGTCCCATTCTCCCCTCCCACATGTAATAGATTAGAAATGACGAATGACAAAAAAGAAAAAAGATAACGGATCCAATGGTGGTGTTCTCACCAAATGATACCCTCACTGAAGGTAGAGGCCCCTAGAATGCCCTCGAGAACAGTTGGGAGATGGGGTGCCCCATGCTTACTTGCAGATGGTAGAGGAGCTCACACTCTCTATCAGTGGAGTAAAAAATTGTATAATAGTACTCGCATATGGGCAATTGGTAGATTAGACATTTTTTTGTAACTTCAGTATGAAGATTAGACTCGTAGCTCCTGAAAGATCAAGAATGTGGAGACTATTGTTTCACACAAGGTTCAGGAGCTAGAAATTACAAGGAATTCCATGAGCGCTCACCAGGACTTTGGCCTTAAAATTCTGGATCTATCTGAGACTCGGTTACAGGATCTACCTTCTTTGATGAATCCTCGTCATCTCTTTTCTAAAAAAAATGCTCTTAGCTACAAAAACTGAAATTCAATGAGACACTTAAAAACGTCTAGTTACTTGATCTTTCCCGCACAACAAGTCTAGTTGAAATTGAAGACACATTCTTTAGCAATCTGGATTCTCTTCAGATTCTCAACCTTTCAGAAACTAGCATACAAAGTCTTCTTTACCCTTTCCAATGTTTCTATTCTCCGTCAGCTACTGTTATCGGGTTGCTGCAATTCTTTGACAGAAATCAAAGACGAGTCCTTCGAGCACATGTCCTACCCTTGAGCATCTTGACCTCTCTGAGACTCTTACTCTCTACCTACCCTTGAGCATCTTGACCTCTAAGAGACTCTTACTAAATTCCTGCCTTCGCTTTTGAATCTTGACAACCTCTCTCTACTTTCACTTAAAAAGATGTACTCAGTTGCAAAAACTACCATACGTAGTGGATTATGGTTGTATGCAATACGATAGCTAGTTAGCTACATGTGGTTTTGTTGTATTGTTTTTGTCACATCTAAAATCAAACGTCATTTGGTCAGATAATCACATGTTATTTGCTCAATAATGGCATGGCCATATTTTTTTTCTTTCTTCCAAGTTTGTGTATATCCAATGACAAGAAAATGGGAGTTTGTTGCACGAGATCGTCTACCATGCCATGACTCATATGCCAAAGAGATTATTTTGAGATAGAGAATTAATAATTTTTGGAGACACAAGATTCTATTTTGGGAGATGATAGGTATGCTCAAATCTCGTACTCACTTTTCAAAAGAGAAAAAAAGAAATTAGTCATCTTTTTTTTGCACACAAAAACGTACTCACTTTTTTGATGATATATTATCACCGTGGAAAAAGATACTAGCACAGTAGGACTATGTTTTATACCAACAAGTATACAAAAGGAATTAGGGGGTCTACTGTTACTTGAGGCACACCAGGTGGTTGTGCCACCCTCCATTCGGGTTCTATTCTCAGCTCGAAAACCTAATTTGAGCTGTTCACTATTAACAACCCTTATAAAAAATCAAGTCGATCGGATATTGGTAGCTTACTAATCGAATTAAATAATTATGTTGTGTATTTTTTTAATTGGATTTTCTTTTGTTGTACTGAATAAAAAATGAGATTTGTTTACATTGTTAAAGATGTTCAATTGGCTTGATTTTATTATGGGATTATTGTTCACGTCTAACTCTAAACAATGAAAGATTCGGATAATGTTTTTGAGCTCAAACAAGACCAGAATGCTAAGGCACAATAGGACCCCGAGTTCGTATATAAATGAATAACACCCTCACTTTCCTTGGTGTTTTTTTTTTTTAAATTTTTTTATTACATTTTTATGCGTGTATGTCATAGACATAGTCCATATAGGTGCCTGAAAATGGCTACAATTTGCAACGCCACAAAATACTGCCGTTTTGGGCATGTTAAGTCTATCATCTAAGAAATACACGATGTTATTTAGATCATCCAAATCGCCAACAACATCGCTTAGAGAAGAGTAATCATTAAAATATTATTTGGTCGGTCATCGATAAGTATCAAAATGCAAAAATTATTTAAAAAATACGAGCTATTTTGAATCTTTGATAGTATCTGTCAATGTCTAATTAAGATAATTTTATGAATTTATTTGGGGATCAAAAGTCAAAAGTTTGAATTCCACCCCTTTGGGTTGGGTTATTTCCTCCTGAATGAAACATTTGTTTTATGACGGAGGGAAGAGAGATGGCGTCAACTTGGCCCAACAAGTGATGATTGGGCTAGCCCACCATCCCCGGCCCATTTGCAACCTACGACTTCCTCGCACCATGGTCCATGAAGGCAATTAGAGCTAACAAAGGAAGACAAGAGCCGTTGATATTGAGTGTTCCATGGTCTTAACCACACCTAATTATTTTTCCAAACCTTATCTTCTTCTTCCAGCACTCTATCGATCTGTCTGGATATTTCCAACAGAGCACCGCTTGCTCTCTCTCTCCAACCCCATTCTCGATCATCTCTCTCTCTCTTGATCAAAACTCTCCCCTCTCGCAATCAAACCCCATCTCGCTCTCGATCTCTCCACACAAAGGCAAGGCCGGAGCTCCCACCACCGAACAGAAACCGACACGCTTTCAAGTCGGAGGTGAAAGCGTGAAACGGAAACACGTTTTCTAGAAAGCTTTTTCCATACACGTTTTCACGTATTTTTAAAATAAAGTTTAAAAAGAAGCGTTTATTTAATAAAGTTAAAAAAAAAACCGTACATCGGTTAATGAGCCCTCTCGGTCAAACCCTCTGAAAAAACCCTCACCATCAACGATTTGCAGCTTCCGAAGAAAAATTGCAGTTCCGGAGCCTTTGTGCAGACTCCGGCGCACTCAGGTACCTACGATCGTCCTTTTTCTGATAGTGGCAGTTGAATTTGAGGTGCAAATGGCTATAGCCATTTGGGGTTCCAAATTTCCAACCCCATGTACAACTTTGCCATTTTACATCCCCTTTTCCATCCCCATAGGAGCTTGGAGTTCTATAATGGGGGTTCATTGTTTATTTTGCCTTTGCATTGGATTTTGTCATGTCTGCTTTAGTATTAATTTGCTTGCACGAATTGAACTTAAGAAAATGTCACCGTCTCCTAGTGTCTGTTGACGTAGACTTCTTTGCCGACCAGTTTGTCGAAACTAATGCAAATGTTTGATATTATGATTTTGCTTCCTAGTATGCGAAATCTCCACCACCACTGTTATTACCCCTCCCCCCAATATTTCTCTATTTACTCTTTTCTTCTATAAAAAATGGTAGGCAACAAGCATACACAGGCCCTTACTGTAAGCTTCCGCACAGTAAGGGCTGCTGCACCCGAAACGGTGCTACTTTTCAATGGCACAACCCCCCATTACGTCACAAGCTGTGTTATTTTCGTAGAAAAAAGGGAAAGCCCATGAAGAATTCTGGTTTGCTATAGTTGGAATTTATGGAGTTTGGAAAGTTGATCATGTGGTGGCAAACTAACAAATGGCCGCGTGGAACACGTAATATTCATTCTTGGTTACATCTGTGATTCTTTTGCTTCACAGTTAATGTCTTGAAATGACTACATCTCTGATTCTTCTGCTTTAGAATCAGTGTCTTGACATGAATCCCAATCCCTTCCTTCAATGCCAAAGCTTTAGAACAAGCTCTAATATGTAAAGGAAAAGTGTATTTATCCGGCACCACATTGACACTGTTGAGTCTCATGTTGAGAAAAGCAGAGAGTGTGGGAGAGGGGATGGTGGGAGTGGAGGTTGATGAGGGTGTTGTAGAGGTAGATGTTGGGGCGGGAAATACGGTCAAAGACAGAGGAGTCATAGGAGATGTTGCAGAAAGAGAGGAAGTGGTCTTGTTTGAGGCCTTTGTGGATGATTTGGGTGTGGACTTGTTCTAGGCTGCAGAGGGTTTTGCACGAGGAGATTAGAGAGGGATGAAGGAGATGGTGAGGAAGTGAGGTTGCAAACTAAATTTTGATTGACTACGAAAAGTTGCTGTGGCAAACACAAATTTAAGCAGAAAATTGAGTTAAAATTTAAGCATCAAACGCAATTGTAGCTGTTAAGTTTTGGAGACTTTTTTCAATTTGTCTTATAAGGTTCTTGTGTTAAGAAATAGTAATTCTCAAATTTTACGTCTTGATTAGCTGTTAAGTTGAGTGGGTTTATTATCTAACTTTGCTGACGGCTATTTGTTATGTTGATTTCTTAAGAAGTTGAAGCCTAATGGCAAATCCAATAAAATGGCGTTAAATAAGGGAGTTAATGAAGCTAAAGTAGTCTAATGGAGTTGGGATGGCTCTAGTTCCTGTGGCCAATGGGACAGCGGCACGTACTTTATCAGACTAATTTGTGTGTTCATTCTTTTGAAACCCTACAACCTAGTTTACTTTATGGGTTCCATGTATAAACTCAGACTCCACTAGGGATGTCGGTTGTAAGTCAGTTGTTTACCTATGACAACAAGGGTAACATGGAACCTGAAAACTGCGAGGACAAAATTGAAACTTTAAAATTTACAAGGAAAAAAATTGAAATTGTTAGTATTTTATAGCGACCAAGGCGGTAGATAAACCTAATTAATTTAGGTAGAAATATATTTTGAGAGATAAAACAACGACCCAAATTCTTGATAGTGAGAGTTATTGAGTTAACACCTCACTCTATGGATCTAGAATCCTCCACAATAGACTAGAGAATTCGAGAGCAATTCAAAAGATTTAAAAAGAATAATCTAGATGATTTTAGAACGTCTAGAATGTTCTAAGAATTTGTTGAATGTTCTAGAAGTACAGGAACCTAGAGAGTTTTGGAGTGTTTTTGACCATTCCGAAATATTTTAGAAGATTATGGAAGACTCCACCCACATGCTAGAGTCGTGTGGAGAGTGCTAAAATGGTGTGGAGATAAGAGGAAGTAAAGATATTTGGTAGGAGGATTCTAGATGGAGAATTTGAACCCTTGGATGGAAGTGATCCCAGCCGTCTATTGAGGAGGTGGATGGCTATATAAAGGAATGATGAGGTGATTTATAAGTAGCTCACATAGAATGCACATGAGAGCACACTTAAAAGGTTTTTTTTTTTTGCTTTTCCTATACGACATACCAAATAATATGAAGATTGACGAGGGTATTTGTCTAAATTTGAAATAAAAAAGAAGCTAAGACACGTCACTCTCATCTTTGGTTTTTGCTTTAAGTTTGGAATGACACATCTTAATTGATCATTTCGTTCTATTTGCTGTTCATCTCCTCATCTCTCTAAGTTTGACGTTATCTCCCATTCCTATTGTTCTTCGACTCCCTTCACTGCCTAAAAGACTGGATGCCAGAGTGATGCTTAGATGAGACAAGACTGGGGATTGTGTTTATTGTCAAAATATGGATGCGAGTTTTATATAATATTACGAAGTAGTGTTTGGGTAGTGCTGAGGGGTAGTTCTGGAGGAGTGTTGGGTATGGCCTTCTCCGAATTTAAGGACGTTAAAGGGCCATTGGAAGTGGAGTTTGAGGCTTTAGAGTTAGGTACTTTGTCGAGTTAAGGTTGGGTGCTAGGAAAGTAATTTTTGAAGTCGACAATCTTGACGTCATAACATACTTCAGAACCGTGGAGACATCTCCCAAGAAAATTTCTTGAAATTTCAAGTGAGTGCATTTTTATTTTCTTATCATCAATATATATGACCTTGGCTAAATGGCGCTCGATGGAAAATATAATGGCAGGGAATTGCCCATCTACTTGTTTAAGGACTATGATGTGAATCATGTCCTGATAGAGGCCAACCTAGTGGCTCATGTACTTGCAGTCTTGTTTACCGGGGATGACATGATTTATAACTTACGCATTCGCCTCTTGTCAAGTTATGTGTACACTACTATGATACATGATAAATTGATGTTAAGTTTTCAATCTGTTTTTTGCAGAATGGCTGCCCTCTTTCGTCGAAGTTTCAAATTCCTAATATCCAAATGCAGTTTTTGTATATGTAAGGTAAACCGATTTATTGGATTATTAGATTATTTCGCCTCTTTAAGAAATTAAATAAGCATTTTGGTTTGGTTTATTTGCTTATTAGTTGGATGGACGGACTTGTGGAGGAATGAAGTTAGGGGATTCCCTTCTTATTTGACCTACCCCCCCCCCCCCCCCCAAAAAAAAAAAAAAAAAAAATTTTTTTGGCAACCTACAAAGTACCAAATGCTCTTGAATGAGAAGGGTGGGGAGGGGTTAACATAAAGGCAGAAGTATAAAATGGTTCATTTGCTTTTTATGAATGATATGTTTTATGTTACATTTGCTTTCCTTTTTGCATGTTTTATGGCAGCAATGAGAAATATAAACTTAGGCTATGGTAGGAGTAGACTATATACCGAGTTAACTAGGGATGAGACAAAATTAAGAGATTGTTTTGATAAAAACCATTTACAAAATCTCAATGACAAGTTTTATCGACATCTAGGACCCGAACCTTATTCTTTGATATCCGTAAAAGAGTTCGTGGAATTTTATTTGAAATTGACGAGAAATGTACACTAGAGTTTTTATGGGTTATAAGAATATTAGGGTTTCCCGTTATTCGACACTTGGTCCACTCTTAGCTACCGTTCCCCGGTAGCTAGGGATGGGTGGCTTCGGCCACCCTAGGTTTGGTAAAAATGAAGGCGGACGCAAGTATTTTTTGGAGGTGAAGGGTAAAATTAGTGGCGGTGGGGTTTCATTTAGAGATCCTTTGAGGGAGCCGAGGGGCCTACTTTTTTACAAAATTTAAGAATGTCAATACCACCTTTGAGGCTGAACTAGAGGCCGTGAGCTTTGGCCTTTTCCTTGCCCTTAGGCTAGGTTTCCCAAAAGTAATCGCAGAAACTGATAGCTTAGAGGTGGTACAAGCCATGAGTGGTAAAGGAATTCAGCTGGAGCACCTAGAAAAGTTCTTGTAACTAAGGTATATTTATTTGTTTCTTGAAGCCTTATAGAATATCTATTTTTGATCAACTAAGTACATACATGAACTTACCCTTGGCGCAATTTGAGGACTACCTTATATTGAACGTCATATAAGAGGGAAACTTCCTTGCACATCACCTTGCTGATGGAGGGAGGGACATGGATGGTAGAACGCCTATGGAAATGAACATTTTGTTTAGGATAACTATGACGAAAGCCTTAAGAGCCTTCCGGAATGATTATCACAGGTACCTGTTCTACAGGTTCTGTGTACCTAAGAAGTCAAAGGAGATCAATCATCGAGTGAGTATTGTTCTCATTACGAGTTGAAGTCTATCCTTACGATTGTGACGATTGATCTCGTTTGACTTCTTAGGTAGATGGAACCTGTAGAACAGGAACCTATGATTATCATTCCAGAAGGCTCTTAAGGCTTCTGCCATAGTTATTATAAATAGAATTTTTTCCATAGGCATTCTACCATTCATGCCCCTCCCTCCATCAGTAAGGTGATGTGCAAAGAAGTTACCCTCTTTCATGACGTGCGATATATGGTAATCCTTGAATTGCGCCAAAGGTAAGTTCCTGTATGTATTTAGTTGATTGAAAATAGATATTCTACAAGGCTATCAAGACACAAATAAATATGCAGTACTTGCAAGAACTTTTCAAGGTGCTTCAACTGAATCCCTTTTACCCCTCATTGGTTATACCACCTCCAAGCTGTCAGTTTGTGCGATTACTTTTGGGAACCCTAGCCTAAGGGCAAGGAAAAGGCCAAAGCACACTGCCTTTAGTTCAGCCTCATAGGTGATATTGACATTCTTAAATTTTGTAAAAAACAAGTCCCTCAGCTCCTCCAAAGAATCTCTAAACGACACGCCACTGCCACTAAGAATTTTTTCTTTTCACCTCCAAAAAAACTTGTGTCCGCATTCATTTTTTACAAAACCTAGGGGCGGCCGAAGCCACCCAACCTTAGCTATTGGGGAAGCTAACAATGGACCAATTAACGAATCACGGGAACCCTAATATTTTTGTAACCCATAAAAACTCTCGTGTTCATTTCTGGTCAATTTCAAATAAATTTCCACAAACTCTTTTACGGATATGAACGAATATGGTTCAAGTCCTTGATGTTGATAAACTTTGTCATTGAGATTTTGTAAATGGTTTTTTGTCAAAATAATCTCTTAATTTTGTCTTATCCCCACTTAAGTCGGAATATAGTCTACTCCTATAGCCTAAGTTTATATTTTCTATTGCTGCCATAAACCTGCAAAAAAGAAAGCAATGTTAATACAAAACATATCGTTGATAAAAAACTAATGCACCATTTTACACTTCTCCCTTTATGTTAACCCCTTCCCACCCCCTTCATTCAAGGGCATTTTGGTACTTTGTCGGGTGCCCAAATTGGAGAAAAAAAGAAGTCAAATAAGAAGGGGATCCCCTAATTTTATCCCTCCACAAGTCCGTCCAATCCAACTAATAAGTCAATAAACCAAAATACTTATTTAATTTTCTTGAAGGGGCTAAATAATCTAGTAATTCAATAAGACGGTTTACTTTATAGAGGCTTCTGGGCTAAGTTACTGTTGGTTTCAAGGATGTATTCAGGGGTGGATTTCTTGTGGAACGGTGGGCAACATGTCAATTTGCTAAACAGGTGAAACATCTCTTCGTAAGGTTTTACCCAGCGTTAGTTTATTATTTCACTTCGCCTGCCACTCTCGTGGCTTTCCTGATCAACCAATCCACATCTAGTGTTTAGCTTTGCTCCTTTCGTGCTTGTTTGAATTATGGAATAAACTTCATGTATACCAGAAAGAGGCTTTCCCGTTTCATTATCACAAGCAATGCCTTCCTCTTTCATTACTTCTTCTTTCCACATCCTCCTCCTTTATGCGGCATGCAAAAAGGTTTGGAACTCTTTTCTTATCTGAATCTTTAAGGACAGGGCCGTACGCCAACCCCATCCCCCAGCCAAAGAAATGTTTCAATATGCTGCCAACAACATTTTTTCATAATTATACGTAACCATTCTAAGGTATCCTACAGGTCTTTAAAAAAAAAAAAAGGAAAAAAAACCCTGGTCTAGGGCGATCGAAATAACTGTTCAGTCAACCTGGTTTACGGCGATTGAAATAACTGGTGAGTCAACCTTATGATCCAAGCTCGTTGCCGATCCTATCTTTAGTACCTTACTCTGTATTGCTTTGCTTGGTGTTCTTGACCCATCAAACTGCACTAGAATGGTACGCTCAAGTCATAAATTTTCGTGTTATTTCCAGATTTCTGACATCAAAAGGTCTCTTTCATGAGAAGATTATGGTTGAGTAAAAGAGAGAGAAGACATGGGAAGGAAAGTATAGATAGCGTAATTCATCCAATCTTATAAACATACAAGAATGTGCCAAAATGCTTTAATGATGAAACAGAGAATGATACCAGTAATTGTGCAATATTGATAACAAAATCATGTAATGTGGAACATGAGGACCACCCAAAACCCAAGGCGAACATTGTAGAACATGCCAGTTTGTTTGCTTCATTTCATCTTCCGATTCCCCCCCCCCCCCCGTTTTTGTCTATATGTTTCTTTAATTATCTGTTGGTTTTACAGGGGATTGTACCTTAATTTTTCCAACTCTTTTTTTTTTTTTTGTAGTTCTTGAAGGGCTTTCCATTTTCCTGTCGCAGGGTTGTAGAACACAATTGAGGCAGGAGACAGTTTTCACGGGAAGCACTCTAGATCTAGAGACCTCGATTCTGTAAATCACAAAACTAAAGTTCAGAAAGTTAGAGCAGCTTGATTTTGTACCGGAGTCCCAGCAATTTTGTGCCATAAGCACCGGTCTTCTCATCACCTGTTTTTTTTTTTCTTCCTTGAATCCAAAGTAGTGATTCTGTAGGATCGAAAAAGAAAAGAAAAGAAAAATGTAATTCCGTCTCTTTTTTTGTTTGAGAGAGGCAGAAACTTCATAGTATAAACCGATAACCGTTGCAAAATTAGCCTCTACTAATCGCAGCTTGCGTGTCATCCGGTAACTTTTGGCACTTCTCGCCTTTTCATGAATCTCGACCTATGCTTTGGAGTTATGCTTTTGTTTATTTTTGTTATTTGGCGAGTTCCGCTTGTTGTCTTAGATTCTCCATTTCTTCTCTTCTAGAACCATGATTTACTTGCGCGACTCAATTGGAAAGTCGCTTTTGGAGCTGTGATAGAGCAATTGGAGTCTAGGAACAAAATTTATACTAATACAACTCCGGCCGCAACTGTGCCATGTGGGACTCATGCATTGAACTAGTCCGAACAGCAGAGCTTTTTGAGGGATTGCCACAAGAAAAATCTAAACCGACATGTGAGCCTTTCCACACATGACCAGAGAACTCAATCAACCAAAAAAGGCAGTGCTCCAAAGACTCCTCTGTTCAGCTCATTGCTGCAGATAAAAAAGAAATTATGCGAACTCGTAGTTTTGGTTTAAGTTGGTAAAATTAGAAGTAGTAACAATAATGAAAAGGACTCAACTTCTTTGCAGCCCCGGTTTGGAGTGACTGCTTGAAGTAGTCCCAGCTCGACCGCTTCCAGATTTATGAAATGAGATTTTTACCGGTAAAAAAGTATTTTAGCAGAGAACAGAAAAATGTAAAACAGTTTACAGAGAAAACGTAGGACAAAATAATTGATGCTTTCCAAAATTAGAGCTGGTACATATTTCCATGATCTTTGAATTTCCTTCGACATTTTCTTTTCCATTTGGAGTCCTTGAGCCAATAAAAAAAAAGGGGAAAAGTTTTTTTTTTTTTTTTTTTGTTTTGATTGGCAAAAATGAGGAAAAGATCTGCCCTTAGTGAACTTTCTCAAAATTTTCATCATAATTTTATACTTTTTAGATTCCTCTTATTGAAACGAACCAATAAACCACAAAAAATCGACACAAAACTAATAAATACAAATTTTTTTAAATAAAGACAAAAAAATAAACTATTTTGGTTTATTTAGCCAAAGCAACCCTATGGCGCGGAATTAAGCCTGCCAATATTGACTTCGCTCTATCTTGCTGGAGTATGGATACTCATAACTTTGTATTCATATAGGGGCCTCATTTTTCATGTGTCGCTTAGATCCCCGTAAACCTCAAGGCTGGCCCTGGTCATTTTCTAGACTGATTTATTCACAAAACATCACTAAATTTATTAACGCTCCAAAAAGTAATCAAAGCAAATCAAGTTAGGCAATCTACTTGAAGTCTTTCGTACACTTGTGGAGTATTTATTTGGAGGCGATTAGTCCACCACCAATCATCTTTGTTTTGATGCAGATATGCATGGTAGCATGTCACTACTTGGAGCGGCTTGATAGAAAAGTGGGGAAAACGGCCAGCGGTGGATTAGTTTGCGGGTCTTATGATCGATGCCAAACTGCCCAACGAAAATGTTTCTATTATTTCAAATCTTCTAACCAAAGATTCTCTCTTTTTTTGATCGGCTATCAATGATTCTTTTTTGATTTGCGCTTGTCAAATCTTTCCATAAAATCCGTGGCAATTTGTTCTACATCAGAAACCTATTATAAAAATGAGTACGAGATTTTGTTCAACAATGACTCTATTCGATGCTTCAATTAATTATCGTTAGTGACTAGTGAGGGATCTACTATTTGATGAGTGACGTTGAATTACCATATTTGGAGAGAGAAAAAGTCTCATAAAGTTTGATTTGATGCATTGATGCTCTCATTTGGTGTGTGAGTTCTATTTTCAACATTGCTCTTTAAAAAAACTTGGAAAATATTATTTGACGAATGAGTTGGAGATATCAGACAAATATCTTGCTCTTAAAAAAACTTGGAAAATTTTATTTGACGAATGAGTTGGAGATATCAGACAAATATCTGCGTTAAAAAATCTAGAGTAATGTTTTTAAAACACTCTTGTAGATTTACCGAATATAAGTAAAACATTTAAAAATATTAATGTAATGTTCAAAAATCGATTGCGAACGTGCCCCCAAGACCCCACAGGCCACCTCCATCCCCCACGTGCATATCCCATATCATCACTTTTTTTTTTAGGTAAATCAGCTTGAAAAAAAAAAAAAAAATACCCCATCGATCACCACTCTATTTGTACTAGTTAATAGCTCTCTTGAATTTCTATCCTTTCATTCATTGAGAGACCAAAAACCCACACCGTAAAAGAGAACCTGTGATTGTTTCTCCAAGCAATGGCTCACATGGGCACCGCCATTGATGTTGTCGGGGCTCCGGCCATCGTATTGGGTGGGCTTTTATTGTGGTTGATCAATTGGTATTTTCATGAGCAAAGGAGAAAAGGGTCTCAACTCCCTCTAGTACCTGGTATTGCCTTTTATCTTGTCGAGTAATGCTGAGAGACATGGATATTTGGAGATCACATGTGTATTCAGAATCATTGAATGCACGTGTGTGTTCCGACGACATCTGTGTTTTGACTTCCCAAGTCTATCGACTTCTGTAATACATACTAAGCACACACTCGGTCCTCTCTTCATTTATTGGAAAGAAACAAAAAAGTCTATCTACTCCTGTATCCATATCGATAATTGTACATACTAAAGCACACAATCGGTCCTCTCTTCATTTGTTGGAAAGAACACAAAAAAAATAAAAATAAAAACAAAAACAAAAACAAAATCCCTTCTTCTGTCGACCTTCTTCCTTTTTTAGTTAGATTTTCAGTCCTTGGTATTTAAAAGGACTCTAATAACCATTTAGTAGGGTTCTGGGGATGGTGCAGCACAACTAATGCGTTGCACTGTGTAAAACATAAAAGTGTTTTCAACAGTTCGGATTTAACAGAAACTCTTGCGCAAAGAAAAAAAAAAAACTCTTCGCACGAAAAGTTTGTTTTAATCCGTCGAAAACACTTTTGGACAGCTGCGTTGCACTGTGCCGACCGGGTCCGTTAGTAGTGTATCGATAGGGTGTTTGATCGGTCTTGGGTCGTTTTAATTGTTCGGTCTTTGTCGACTTCTTTCTTGTTTTGTTTTGATTGTTGGTTAGTGTGTGTATGATTGTACTATCTTATATGCACTAAACTTCCAATCAGGTAAAGCTGATGGAATTCCCATCAGGGACTCCTACAATTCTCCAATTTTCCGATCAATTTTTCTTAATCTGAACTGTCCAATGTGTTTAAAGATGTTTTTAAGGGCCCCCGTGAGAAATCCCGGGAAGGGCTTGATCTAATCAGTTTTCGATAAAAACTATATCGGATATATAGTTTTTATTGAAAACTGATCTGATCAAGCCCTTTCCGGTATTTTTTTTTCCACTGATTTCTCGCGGGGAAAATAGTGCATTGCATGTGACTCCGCTTGTTGAGCGTGTGCGATCACACTATTGGAAATTTAATTGGAGTTTTAATCATAATTAAGCCACTACTTTTTATTTTTGAAACTAAACCGTTGTTTCTCCTCTGTGCATGCATGTTGGCATCATTCATTGACTTCAATTGAAAAAAATTCAACGAATACGCAAATAATCATTTTAAATCCAGCGTAAAGTGTACATATGTTTACAAAGACTTCAATAATTAAAAGAAAAAAAATACGGATACAATTGGGCCTCCCCCCTTGTTTTTTATTTGTACACTTCAATCCATATAGATTTATTTCACAGTCCTCCCCCCTTGTTTTTGATTTGTACACTTCGATCCCTATAGATTTATGAGTCTTGCTAACGTGTGTCCAATGGGCACACAATAAGCACCCAAACAAACACAAACAACACACACTCCAATACACATTTTTACACTTTTTAATATACTTTCACATATCCCTATACACTTTTCACACATTTCAATACACATTTTCAACCTTAACGTGTGCCTATACATTTTCCTAGATTTATTTCCTCAGAAAATAAATTAGCGTCCCAGTTTACGGGAATAGGGTTTGTAGTTGGAGAGACCGAGACGACTTGTGGAAGCCGCTATTATTTCTCCTCTTCTACATGTATTTTTGTTTTTGTGTTCTTATCCAATACTTGTGTTAACAATTTTCTTATTTGTACTCCATTTGTTACAGAAAGATTGTAATTTATGAAAAAAAAGTAGGGGTGCACAAGAAAATTGATATAACCGATAAACCAATCCGACCCGTTCTATTTGGTCAAGTTATGGGGTTCATTGGTCTGGTTATCGTTATGAAAAAAATAAGAACTGGTAATTATGGTTCAGTTATTGGTTCTCAATTTAAGAACCACGTGTAGAACTGGTAACAATGACGGCTCCAGGAATTTTGAATAGGGAGTTCAAAAATTACCTTAACTCTACTAACTCTATTAATTAACTAGCCATAACTACATGTTCTCTGCGAATTTTCAAATTTTTAGGCTAAGCAAAATTAAACCGGCTCATAAATACATTAGTTTTTATTGTAGAAAATTGTCTGGCAAATAGGTTCACACAGATTTTTTATATATATATATTCTTATTTTTGGAGATATAGAGTTGATTGTTGTTTAGAGAAAAGCCAGAACACGATATCGATACAAATGGATATTTTTGCTTTTTTTTTTTGTTTAAAATTTGTCATTAAGAGTATGTACTTTGTTTGAGCTAATATATTAGGTATTCAATTGTGAATTTCCTAGATTGATTGATATTTCACAATATAGGAATAAGTGTTCAATCAAACTCGAGATAATTATTACATGTAATATAAAATGTAAAAGAGTTTAGGTTGTTTAATCGATCATCTTTGGGAAGCTATGGAGCCTCTTACGGCTTTTAATTGGGTTCTTTACTTTGGATCGGTTTGGGGGTCGATTTTTGGAAGCTGGTTGTTCAACTTTTGTGAGTTAGGTGTTCAACTATTTACGCGAGGTGTTCAAATACTTTTAGTTTGGGTGTTCAAAAAGGAAAACATAAATAAAAGTACAAAAAATTATATGTATTCTAAACAATAAAATTTGTTTAGGGTGTTCGTGTTCAAGTGAATACCCTTAAGTCCATGTAGAGCCGCCTATGTTTTTTTTATTTTAAAAGAAGAGCCGCCTATGTTAAAAGATACATTTTTGTAAAAATAGATCAAATCTTTTCTCTAGAATAAAGAGTTATGATTTTGACAATCCACTTTTTGGCAACTACACTCCAATATTTATTATTTTAATGTTTTTGCCATGCGTATTTTAAACATTATGGTTACCAAAGTGACAATATCAATTAGTCAAGTGTGGAAATTTTTTTGTCGGATTGTTTGACGAAAAGTACATTTTAAGGACCCTGCTTGGGTACAGAGGGTTTGGTACAGAAAATGTACCGAGCCCTCTCGGGGACCCACTTTTGGGTCCCACACGAGTGATCCGAAAATTTGTTTGAAATGGTGGGACTTTGGTTCAAGCACTTCTAACCGTCCGATCGAGCTGATTTTTGGTGGGGCCCCTCGGAAAAATGTTCTAAGAACAATGAACGGTTCGGATCACTTGTGTGGGACCCAAAAGTGGATCCCGGAGAGGGCTCGGTACATTTTTTGTACCAAACCCTCTGTACCCGTAGGATTATCCCATTTTTAAGTAGTCACGTTGTTGAATGTGTATGGGTACAGAGGTTCCAGGGTTACCGGTGATTGGTAATGCGCTGCAACTGAGGGAGAAGAAACCCCACATGACGTTTCTTAAGTGGGCCAAAACATATGGTCCTATCTTTTCTATCAAAGTTGGCTCCAAATCAATTGTTGTCCTTAACAAAGAGGACGTTGCAAAGGAGGTAAACTCACTCTCTCTCTCTCTCTCTCTTAACTTAGCATAATGCTAGATGAGAAATGCTACACTACACACCTCTGTTTGGGTGTGTATCATACACACCTTTAAAAATATTACGAATCGATTATCTCTTATTACAATAAATAAAAAGTTACGATTTTTTTTGGTATAAAAGTTATGACACACCAGAATGTTACGAATTATAAAAAAAAGGTTACCAATTATATTGTTGAAAAGTTCCGAGTATAAAAGTTAGGTTAAATTTCACGGAGACCCCCTCATCTATGCCTCTTTTTAACGGAGACCCCCTGGTATTTAAAAGCGTCCAGACAAACCCCCTCATCTATGCGAGATGCAAAATGTAAAAATCCCCTTATTCCGTTAACGGAATGACTATATTAGCCCTTTAAAAAGTTTTGAGAATTTTTTTTTAAATCAAATTTTGAAAACAAAATTTTCTAAAAATATTTTTGGATCCAGATTTCTTTTAATATGAATAAATGGTATTTTATTTAAGAAGCATTTTTAAAAAGGATAAAAGAAGTTTTATAGCAAAATATTTTTCAAAAGGGAACGTTTTAATAGTTTTTCAAAAAAATTATTTTTCATTATAGTTTTTAGAAAAAAAATTATTTAAAAATTGAAAAATTTTCAATAAAAGGAAGTTTTGAAAACTGTTTTTGAAAAAAATTATTAAAAAATTGAAAAATTTTCAATAAAAGGAAGTTTTGAAAAAAATTACCGAAAAGAATTTTTTTTGAGATATGTTTTCGAAAAATGTTTTTAAAATAATAATTTTTTTCAAAACTTGCCTTTTTCAATTTTTTCCAAAAATAAGATTTTTGTGAGCAACAAGGTTATGTTTTGGACTTAGAATTTTTTTTTTCTCAGAGAGGGAAAGAGAGAGATGGCTGTAGAAGGACATTTTCATCTAATAAATTTACAAAGCTCCCACATACTAACAGTACTGTAACAGAAGGGGTCACAATGGACAACAGTTATAGATGAGGGTTATATTTGGACGATTTTAAACGTTATGGGGTCTCTATGGAAAAGAGGCATGGATTAGGGTGTCTCTATGGAATTTGACTTAAAAGTTACTACGAGAAACTAAAAATGTTACGATTGCCCCTGAGGTAGTGCCATATGAACCGTAGAACAGATGCATATGATACACACCTTTAATTAGTGTATTGTAGCAATTCACATACTTGATACACACAAGTTTGCTAACACTCTTACAATTACACAGGCTCATAAATATGTGCATGTGAGTATGCGTGCAATTGTTTGTATACTTGTGTCTTTCGAGTATCCCTTGGTTTATTTGCCGGATGGGTAATTGAGATCTCTATAAAATACTGTAAATAGACAAAAGTTGAAAGAAGTTCATTTAGGATGACAATAGAGATAACAAAAAAAAAAAATAGCTGAGTAACTATTTTATGAAGGTTTTTTTTTTTTCCTTACTTTGGGTCGTCATTTATTACTTTTTAGATTTCTCTCATTGAGACGAGCGAACAATCCAAAATATTTAACAATTTAAATCTAAAAAAAATTCAAAAAAAGATGTAATTAATACCAAAACAATAATTTAGAAAAAAGAAGGCGTTAACTAGGGTTTTTTTTTTTTTTTTTTCTGCGAAAAAAAAAAACTAGTCCGAAAGACCAATCTAATTCCTTGATAATCCCTGAGTAACTATTTTGAAATTGCTTCGACTTTATAACATTACGTACGTTTTCTACTTATAGTCCCTCTTGGTTGTTGTTAGGCCATGGTGACCAAATTCTCATCGATCTCAACAAGAAAGATATCAAAGGGTTTAGCAAGTGTTACGTTTGATAAATGCATGGTTTCAATGGCTGATTACGGCGATTTCCACAGAACAATGAAGCGACATATAATCAAGAATGTTCTGGGACCTACAGCTCAGGTTGATCCTGCATAATTTAATTTCCTCTAGAGTGTATTCATTTTCCGTATATTAATATATATATATTTTTTCTCTTCTCAATTTTCAGAAGCTACATCGGGTTCACAGAGACACCGTGATAGCTAATCTTGTAAAAGACTTGCATACTCATGTGAAGAGCAATGGTCTTCGACCTGTAAACTTCAGGAACATCTTTTCATCGGAACTTTTTGGATTAGGGCTGAAAGAGGTGAGTTGTATTTGTAGTATATTTTAGCTGTCATTAACTAACTTTTGCAACAAGTGTCAAGGGCCTAGGACAAGTGACAATTGGGGCGGTTCTAGGGGTGCATGCAAGAAGGGTCTTGGGCCTTGCACACCTCGCAATTCTATAATAATTTTAGTGACCCCCGCATTACAAGTCCTCGTCTAAAGTTATAGTGTACTTTTCATCTGAGAAAACGTATACCATTCATTTTTTTCCCAAATGTATACTTATGTAATCCACTTTAGTTTTTTTTTTTATTGTTTGCAAGATGAAAATGTACTTCACGATATTCATTTTTGTTTCTTTTTTTTTTAAAAGGCAATTTTATTTTATTAATCTTTGACGATATTACAAAGACTGAAAGGACAAAGAATAATATAATGGGAACTTATCCTATGCAAAGCAGAGAACGGTCCTATTCATTTTCATTATGTTTTGGCAAACGTTTCTTTGTATTTAAGGACGAGATTTTGTTTGTAACTTTTAAATATATGTGATTTGGTCTCCCATTAAGAATTCTGTGTCCGCCACTATTGCAGGCTTTTGGGAGGGATGTGGAATATATTAATGTTGAGGAGCTCGGAAGATTATCAAGAGGAGAGATATTTATGATTTTAATGATAGACCCAATAGAAATTGCGCTCGAGTACTTGGATTGGAGTGAGTTCTTCCCTTTCCTAAAATGGTTTCCAAAGAGCAATTTTGAAAAAAAGAAAATTGAGAAAATGGAGTTCCGTAGGCTAGCAGTGATGAAGGCTCTCATTAAGGAGCAGAGTAAACAAATTGCTTGTGGTGAGGTACGTACCCTGGCCTTTATGTCGTTACAATTAGTTTAAATTGTACATATTCTCTATGATTTATGTTCGTTTTGGGTCTCAAAACCCAGCTTTTATCTCTGCGCAAGGTCTCCCATAAGTTTTTTCTTTCTACCTCTCTCCACTCATTGCCCCAAAACCCAGCTCTTATTTTGTAACAAAACCAGTCATTGCTGCTATCCGTCTCCGGTTGTCTTTTATGTGAAGCTGGCTACAACGAAGAAATAGCCCTAGCCGAGACTTATGGTGGTTGTGGTCATAAATCCACAAAAGGGTCCGCCTACAATCACTGAATTGGGTATTTTGTTCACTGGGAAGAGTAAAAATTCTTTAATTTTCATAAGAAGAACTCTTTTTTTTTATTAGTAGTGCCACCTTTCATTTCTACTTCATAAAACTGATTTTTTCGACTAGTTGTTATGGTTCATTCTTTGATTGACTGTTACGATTAAGTTGAGCATTTTAACAGAAAATCCTATCATGGCAAGATTAAGAATATCTAAACATTTCCAACACCTTTGCCGTGTTAAGGGCTCATTCGGTTAACTAAACATTCTTCTCAACTTCTCATGGTTGTTGGAACTGTGAAGACCATCATGGCTGTCCAGACAGGGTCAGGGCCATCCGGACGGGAAGTTCAGAAGCTTCCCCGAGCAGGTTTTGATCAGGCCTGAAGTCTCTTAAGTTTTAGCTAGACGGTAGTCAAGTCCATCCGGATGATCCGGACGAAAAAATACACTTTTTCGTCGTTTTTAGAGTTTCTGATGTATTGTGTGGTCTTGCACAATAAAAGGGACGCATAGGCACCCCCATTGTAACTGTTGTTCATCTTTCATCATCGTGAAACCCCTAGCACCCCGCGGAGTACAATGGAGTGATTTGCTCAAGTCGGAACCACGTATATCTTGTGTCTTGCTCTTGATTTTCTGTTTATATTTTCTGCGTGCGATTGTTTCTTGCCTTACAATGGTGTGGTGGGCCGGGCCGGTGGCTTAACAATTTTGTTGACTTGCATTTGATTTGAGCCAGGAGATGAACTGTTATCTCCAGTATTTGTTAACTGAAGGGGAAAAACTAACAGAGCAAGAAATTACTGGTTTGCTTTGGGAAGTGGTTATTCAATCGTCAGACACTGCTATGGTCACCGCAGAATGGGCCCTGTTTGAACTTGCAAAGAATCAAAAGCTGCAGGTTGGTTTTAACTTTCAACCCTAATTCAATTTTGCTTTTCAAAATACATGATTGATAACCAATGGTGATCGAGCCAGCTTATGCGTACAATTTTATTTGTAATTCTGGCGTGATTCTTCTGATTTTTCATTCGATTAAACAGGAAAGTCTTTTCGAAGAAATTCAAAGTGTTTGCGGGTCCGATAAGCTTACCGAGGAAAATTTGTGCCAGCTTCCATTATTGGATGCTGTTTTGCATGAAACTCTAAGAACACACAGTCTTCTTCCAATGCTTCCTCCGCGATATGTACATGAAGATACAGAATTAGGAGGCTACTATATTCCTGCTGGATGTGAGGTTGGTTATTCTTTACTTGTGCTCTTCCTGTATTTGATTGTACCAAAAAATAGTTGGGGATGAGGCACTTTTATTTAGATATTTGATCAGTGGCGTTGCCAGCTGTGTGGAATGTTTTCCTGAAACCCTAAAAAATGTTGGTGCAAGAAACAGAGGAGGCTACACACAATCTCAAACACAATTTTATTGCAAATGCACACAAACACTTACAAAATATACTCTCACACGTCTGATCTTTATCTCTCTCACTCACTCTAATTTCTTGCACACTTTACACAATCAACTTACAAACCAATTTATAGGTACAACAATACAATAAGACAAATATGAGATAAACTCTCATTTATTGAAAATCTCCCAATTATCCAA
Organism: Vaccinium vitis-idaea; assembly: GCA_963854785.1. Classification (NCBI taxonomy): domain Eukaryota; kingdom Viridiplantae; phylum Streptophyta; class Magnoliopsida; order Ericales; family Ericaceae; genus Vaccinium; species Vaccinium vitis-idaea. Next base: position 36,310,684 of record OY978224.1, on the reverse strand, counting down.
ATCTTATCTTTGACCAAATCTCTTCCACTTGCCTGTTGAACTTATTTCACTCTTATTTAATCAAGTTTAACTTTCATCAAAAAAGACCTAGGAATATGAGGAGGACGTGCCATGTGAGTATAAAAACACTATAAATGGCGGATTGAGACTGATAAGAGCCACGTGAGCAAGACGTGACCTGGACGAGCAGATGTGAGCTCGTCACATTCTAGTTACTACAACAATGTTTGCCGAGCAGAGGGCAAGCTCTAGATCCAAACTGTCTTAGCTCTAGATCCAAACTGTCTTACGAGTTACGAGTCAAGGCAAAAAGGGATATTTTGGAATATTCCCCAATGACGATGCTTCTGAGATAAGCATAATCCCTGCAAACCAGGAAAAGATTGAGATACCATTATTGGATTAAGTCCTCAACATGGGAAAGAACTCTAGACGAGCAAGGAAGTTCAGTATGGCAATTGGCAAGGATTCCTAGCGAGAAGAGATCTAGGGCCACAAGGATTCTGTTACCTAATAGGGACGAACCCTTATTTGGAAGGGATTTCTAACGAAAAAGAAATCACACCGGGGGCAAAATGAAAATACAAATTCAAGAAGAAAAAAAATTTCCAAACAAAATGATTTGACAATATGAACTTTCTCCATTAAAAAACCAACAAAAAGTAACATTTCATCAACCCACATTAGATTTCATAACCTTTCCATAAAAAACACTAACAAAAGTATCTTAAGGTTTATATTAAAAAATCAAAATTTGTAATGTTTGGTCCATGTTATATCCGCCATTACATATCATATTTTTATACAATTGAACACGTATAGAACAATATTTTGATATCTATGCGTTATCTAACGGCATTAAATAGTTTAAAGGAAAGGAGAATTGTGGTTATAGTCAAGGTTCTAAAACTTGTTAGCCGCTCCTAGGGCGGCCGGGCACTTTCTAGTTTCCAGGGCCGAGTACTCGGCGCCTAGTCGGGCAATTAGTCAGGCTAGTTGGGCTCGTCGGCGAGGGGCCTTCTAGCGTCTAGGCAGCGAGTACTTGGTTTTCTAGACCTTCTTTTAGAACACTGGTTATAGTGTGTGTGAGAATAGTCAGTTGTATGCTCTAGATACGCTTCTGGCATGAAAACCGTTAATTATTTAGGGTCCTTTCATTTTCCTTCTTGTTCATCAATTAATTGGTCTGGTTGACACTTAACTTGCTATATTGATACCTACCTAAATTCCTTAACTAGCTAAGAATACCGTAGTTTATGGTCTCTTGTGTTTACAGCCCACTAATTTTTGGCATGTGGCCGTGCCATTTGATTCATTTGAATTCTTAAATTTGTTGTTCTCCTAGATTGCTATCAACCTTTACGGGTGTAACATGGACGAGAACCGGTGGGAGAAACCTGAAGAATGGAACCCTGAGAGATTTCTCGACAAGAAGAAATACGCTCCCAACGATGCGCACAAGACAATGGCCTTTGGAGGGGGAAAGAGGCTTTGTCCAGGTTCTCTCCAAGTGACGTTGGTTGTTTGCACCACAGTCGGGAGATTGGTGCAAGAGTTCGAGTGGAGACTAGAAGACGGGGAGGAAGAAAAGGTTGATATTGTTGGAATCATCAACCAGAAACTTCATCCGATGCACGCAGTTATAAGGCCGAGAAATCGATGATCAAGATAGGCAGGATATATTCGTGTTCAATTCCCACTGGATAGACAATAAAATAATATGTATTTACCGTGTTTTTTTATTATCAGACTGTTGTATGTTAGAATGTCAACTTGATCTCCTCTCCATAGGAAAGAAAGAGTCGAACCCTACATAGCCATTGGGCCAAACCTCGATGTCTTATTTATTTGGGGCCTACAGATATTAGCTTTTGTTTATGCAACTTGTTGTGGAATAATGCTTGTCGAAAAAATGTTCTCTATATTTGCGAAAGACGATTAGAGATACAGCTCAATTGCTTGTTTGAGATCAACTCGTTCATTGCATGTAGATATCCGCTCTTACAATTGGGTGTTTGTGATTACGGTCCAGATGTCTAAATATCGACACAGCATGGCATGAAGTATCTTGTATGTGACCGAGTGACCCACCTTTTCCAGATAATGAAGAAGATGATCAAAACATGATATTAAGGGTGGCGATTCCGGTAAATATATTGGAGTGCATTTATAAAAAGAAAAAAGAAGGGGGATTGTTAAAGTTGTTACTGTATGTAAAAGAATATGCTTAGATAAAGGTGTATTCCATATTAGCTGCCGTAAACATATAGTTAGGACTTGCAGTTGGTCAAAAGTTTGAATCATCAAGTACTTTGTATGTCTCAGTTGGCAAAGGCTGATGTGCATGGGGTGCTACCTCCGGGGTTCTCTCTATCTCAGGAGGTTAGCAATTTTTTTTTACTATGAATAAGTTACGGATTACTCATCGCTTTACACGTATGTGTCACCCGGACTTTTGAACATGTAAATATTTTTTATAGACTAAAGTGGTTCGACAAGTTATGTACGGGTATTAAAAAAAAAAAACCTAAAACATTGCAAAATAAAATGAAAAAATTGCAATTGAGAGCTTTGTCGGTTGGGATCAAGAAAAGTTAATATTGTATGTCTTGTATTTGAATACCATAAAGAGAGTTAGAGGAAGTCTTTCTTTATTTTTCACAAAAAAAAAAAAAACACATAAAACAACCTATTTATGTGAATAACTAATTAAATTTTTCCTCCATAGTTGTCCGCAGAACATGTAATTAGTTTTTCATTGAAAGGTGCGACCCTGTAGCCGAATCATGACTCCGTCTCTGCTAGCAGAGGCCCCACTTGAAGAAAAAGCAAATGTTGCATATGATCTGACCCAAAGGAGTTGATAACAACTATGAAAAATTTCAAACATGAAACCTTGTGAATGTGTAAACCCCTGAGTATGAGGTTTTGACTACTAGGCCAACTCTTAGCGTGCAGTGGTTTATAAAATGTAACTCTAGCCATCTTGTTTGTCAAGTGAGCCAATCTCAAACGTGCTTCAATCTCGTCGATCATGACCCGAGACGATTCTAAGAAGTTTGAATTTCTAAGACAACAATAGTAGTAGCTCGTTCAATAATACCTAGCTTGCTAGAGTTTAGTTTGGAAGTAGCTTGTTCTTTTTTTTTTTTTTTTTGGTAAATCGGAAATATAATAAACTTAGAACAGAGTAAACTGCATCAGAGGTGCAGGAATAAGGTTACATAAGCCGCGGTTACATGAACCCAAAAAATTACCCATAGGCCACAAGCTAATCCAGAATAAGCCTAATGTTAGTACTGTCCCTTATGAGGTATTCCCGAACCTCCACAGGGGCAGTGCTCAACACCACCAGGGACTCGTTTTGTGCAGCTCCGATATGAGCCAGACAATCAGCACATTCGTTGGCGCTTCGGTAGGTGTGAGTGAGATTACAACCCGTTCGATTAAGGAGATATTTACCATCATTGATGATGTTACTTTGGGGATGATTCACACTAGCTCCTTCATTGAAAAGTGTTACTGCAGTTTGAGAGTCCGACTCTATTTGGGTATTGGACCACCCTTTTTCAAGGATTATCGTGAGTCCCCGGTAGATACTCCATATCTCTGTTTCCAAACTAGAGGAGGCTGTCATCTTTCCATAAAATCCCAGCTCCCACGTTCCTTGCTCATTCCGGAATAGCCCACCAAAGCCAGCTTTCCTGTTGCTCTCCATCCAGCATCCATCCGTGTTTAATTTTAAAGAACCTGCAGGAGGAGGAGACCAAGGAATTAATCTATGTCTCATAGGGCCAGTAACAAGCATAGATTTGAATGCTTGATCTATCTCGGATGCATATGAACGAATAGTCTTGGAGCTAACTTCAGGCAACGACTCTATGTTATCAAAACTCTTTTTATTGCGGTCTTTCCAAATCTGCCACAGAGTAGTGCCGAAGATGATATTCCAAGGTAATTCAGTTCCAAAAGACAAAATACGTTTCTTTTTTGAATTTAAAGAAATCCAATCCGAGATAGAGTTATCAAATCTATCTCTCATTACTCGACCCGAGGGGATAAGTTCCCAAATCTCACTAGCTTTGGGACATTCCCTAAAAAGATGTTCAATAGTCTCCGGGGAAGTATTACACCTTGGACAAAGGTCCGTAGGACTAATACCTCTCCTAGCTCGGAGGGAATTGGTAGGAAGTTTTTTCTGTAAAACGAGCCAAAGGAAAGTTTTCAACTTTTGGGGCATTTTAATCTTCCATAACCAATTCCATCCCTTCACATCCAACACATTTTTGCTCAAGAAATCATATGCAGTAGAGGCAGTGCATATGCCATTAGAGGAGTCCACCCAAGAGGGGTGATCCTGACCAATCGCATAGGCTGGCAGTGTAGTGCTCATGATGGCACGCCAAGAAGTGTCATCAACAATATGCTCAATGGTGTCCAGATTCCAGCCCCCATTATCAATTATCTCAGCAACCTTGGTATTGCATTGAGCATGAGTACCCGGGTGTCTTTCCTCAAGTGGGCCAAGACCACACCACCAATCTTTCCATAAATCCACGGATTGACCATCCCCAATAGACCATTTGATACCCTTCTTCAAGGTATCTCTAGTATGCATGATGCTACGCCAAATGAATGAAGCATTTCTATTACCGGGCCAGGATTGGATAGTGTGGTTTTTCAAATATTTATCTCTCAAAATTTTAATCCACAAACTATCCTCATTCTGGACAATTTTCCACCCCAATTTCAAAAGTAAGGCTAAGTTTTGTGTTCTTGCTTTCTTAAGGCCGAGACCTCCCACATCTTTGTTCTTGCAAACAGTGTTCCAATTCACAAGGTGGATTTTTTTCCTAATGGGGGTATCACCCCAAAGAAAATTACGATTGAGCCTATCCAGCTTATCACAGACATTAGAGGGAAGGTGCATCGTTTGCATGGTATAGCTTGTTCAACGTTGGTTTGAACCCCCTGGTGTTAAGAGTTAACGCAGTGCCACCTCTGTCCCTTTCCATATTCGGTGTTGTGTGGGTAGATCATACATATGCTAATCTTTAAGTTTGCTGTTGATCATTGTGAAGGCTGTTGAGGTGACCAATGAAGTGAATCAGTGGGTTGAAAAGGAGACCAATGGGCTTATCAAAGAAGTTCTTCCTTCCGATTCAGTCGATGAATCAACCGCACTCATCTTTGCAAATGCACTCTATTTCAAAGGAGAGTGGACAGAAAAATTCGACGCGGCGAACACCAAAGACCAAGAGTTTCGCCTCCTCAATGGGAGTTCGGTTCAAGTACCCTTCATGACAAGCGAGGAGGACCAATTCGTTAGGGCATATCACAGTTTCAAAGTCTTAAGGCTTCCTTGCAAACAAGGTGAAGATCAACGCCGATTTTCTATGTACCTCTTTCTTCCAAATGCAAAAGATGGTCTTTCCGCTTTAATGAAGAAAGCGAGCTCTGAATCTGGGTTCTTAGACGGGCACATGCCATACCAAGCGGTAGAAGTGGGTGAATTCCGGATCCCAAAATTTAAAATCTCTTTTGACTTTGAAGCTTCTAAAGTTCTGAGTTGGGGTTGGTTTTGCCTTTTTGTGGTGATTGTGAAGGGCTAACAGAGATGGTGGACTCCACTCTTGTTGGTCAAAACCTATACATTTCGAGCATCCACCACAGGGCTTTCATTGAAGTTAATGAAGAAGGCACAGAAGCGGCAGCCGCTTCCGCTTGTAATATTTATCTTACTTGTTATGTAGCAAAGACAGATTTTGTAGCCGACCACCCTTTCTTGTTCGTTATTAGAGAAGACAACACCGGTGTGGTGCTCTTCATTGGCCAACTGCTTAATCCCCTTGAGGGTTGATTGAACCTGATGCAGTGAGGTAAATCTGTATGTAGGCGAAAGCCTAACTACACTGAGCTTGTAGTGAGTTTCTTATATCTGGACTGATTTTTGTATTCTGAAGATGCTGAAAACACACTTTGTATGCTATGGCGTGGGCAATTGTGCTTTTTGATCTCTCATTTTCCCTGTTTTGAAGGCCTAATTTTCTTTCCACTCGATTTTGGTATCAATAGCAGACAGTGAATTTGTGAACGAGGCATTTTCTCGTTTGCGCAGTATGAAATTCTTGTGGAATTACAACAATATATCTTGTTGCAACTTTGAAAAGTTGATTATTTGAGTTACTGCAGTGTTGAGAATGAACTTTAGACCTGGAAGAACACTTTAGGACAGTAGGACATAAACTTTGTATCCAACGGTAGAGCAATAGTGGCCAAGCCTGCAAAATCGACTCCTCCTCTGTTCTCCAAGGAGAAGCCCTTGCAGTCCGTTTAGCAGGGCAATTTCTTCAAGCTAATGGTATCCTTAATGCTACCATTGAAAGTGATAGCAAAATGCTTATTAAGCTATGCTCCACAGAAAATGTTTCGCCTTGGGATTGTCCAAGGGCTATCGATCGAAGACATTGGTGTTCTTGCAGTGCAAACTAACTGCTCCTTTTCATGGGTTCCTAGAACTTGCAGTAGGGTTGCACACTCGGTAGCCACTGAGTGTTTAAAAGGCGCTATCCCAGTTGAATGTTAAAAAAAAAAAAGAGGTGATTTCAAAATAATAAATAATTTTGGTTTGGGGTTTTATGAAAAGATGCTGAGAGAGATTTATGTGAAAGGGTACAACACCTTTTCACATAAGTTGTGACTTTACTGAAACAGAATATCAGTTCTTGGTTCTCTTATTCTTCCATAGCGGATATTCTGTTTGTTTTCGTTTGTGCAAACGCAGTCAGAAAGAACTTTGAGTTCGGTTTCGTTGTATCTTGAAGGCGAATTTGTTGTTAACCCGGTGCACACCAAATTCACTCAAATTGGTGGGAGTAAATACTGTCTTTAGGAAAGCGTTGTTACAACGTGCCTCGAATGTAATTTATTGTTCGAGATTTTTCTATGGAGACGACGCCATCAACATTTTTGAAGACTGGATTTCTAACATATTGTTGTCACGAACATAAGATAGCTAGGATTTGCAGTTTGGTCAAAATTTAGCATGGATCGTATATGGATGACGATTGGTCAAAATCAGTTCTTTGTCACGGCTGTTCTATAGAGTAGTATTGCTTGATATCAAGATCTCGTGCAAACCTAAATTTTCAGATTACACGCCAACTCGTACTTTTTCGATTTCAGTATTTTCTCCGCCCAAAAAATTCGTACTTTAATGAGTATTTTACCCCATTTACTTTTAAAAAATATTCTACAAATCGAAAAACGATCTCTAAGATCATCTATTATTGCTAAAGTTTGTAAAGTATTAAGTATCCTTGTGGAAAAAGCATATTAAAGTGTCCTTTTGAAAATTTATGTGGTTTTTTTTTTTGTTTTTGTTGAGAATAGATAGAAAAATTCATTATGTGGTTTGGTTCACAATTTTTTACTAGCTTTTAGCGATCATTTGGCTAACAAAAATAGTAAACACAAAAGTAATACACTCTACAGGAAACTTTTTAAAATCTACAAATTACTAGCTTTTTGTCACTTGTCACTTCAAACTTAGGGTGTGTTCTTTAATAGATTTTTGAGACATAAAATCTCACATTTTATGACACTCCAATCTCAACACATAAAATGTAAAGTGATTTTATGAGTTTTTCATAAAATCCTCCTAAAATCTATAGGAAAATCAGTTCATTTTATCAGTTGGGAAAACAACTCTATTTTATCATCCCTCCATAAAATGTTCATTTTATGAGATTTTCATAAAATGCACCTAAAATCTATAGGAGAACAAGGCCTTATGAGCCAAAAGTCACTACACGTTATTATATACTCCCTCCGTTCCTATTTGTTTGTCTCACACTCTCTCTCTAGCCTTTTTTCAAATCAAAAAATTAAGTGCTTCCGTGTATCATTTTTCAAATTTTTTCGCACCGAATTAAAGTACACAATGAGTACTTTAATTCGGTGTAAATTTTTTTGAAAAATAATACACGAAGACACTTTATTTTTTCATTTGAAAAGTGACGAGTTTTCGTAGTGGACAAACAAATAGAAACGAAGGGAGTAATATAGATGAAGTAAATCTCGTGCTGATCTAAGCTTTTGATTTTAGACTATGGACAAAATCGTACGTTTTTATTTCATTATTTCTCCACGCAACAATTTTGCACTTTTGCGAATTATATAGGATGTGCTATTCTTAGGTATATATATTAGAAAAATAGTGAAAATTTAACCCAATATATTTCAAATCGAAGTACGAAGAAAAGATCATTAGAAATATATTAGGGCTAAAGTTTGACGAGCATTTATGTTTTGAAATAGGGAAGTGCATATTCTTTCTACAGTTGACATTAGATGATCATGTAAATCAAGGTTTAGGATATCTTGACCAACCGTTCATATTAAAAATTGATTTTGAAACTGTAAGCAAATCATCAACAATCACACTTACGTTGGTTCATATCTTTAATTTTTATTTTTGGTAATGATTTGAACTCTTCACTTTTTGATCACGACACTCCAATGTTTGTCTTTCAACGTTCTTGTCATGTGTATTTTGGACAGCAAAATACAAGAAGTGGAGTGCAGTTATCAAAAACTAGAGTGTCAAATAAATTATTTTAGCTTTTTAGTAGTACATTATAAAGGAAATTTTGAATGCCTCTCTCTCTCTCTCTCTCTCTCTCTCCAATCCTTCTTAGTTCTTACTCCTCCATCAAACTCCCTTCCACAACTCCTTAAAAAATGAACTTCAAACAATTGATCAGAAGCCAAACCGATGTCTCCCTATCGCTCGCAAAACAAATATCTCAATCCGAGTCCAAGGACTCGAACCTAGTTTTCTCTCCCATCTTGATCCACATCGTTTTGAGCTTGGTCGCAGCCGGATCCAAAGGCCCAACCCAAGCCCAGTTACTCACTCTCCTCAACTCCAAATCCACTGACGACCTCAACTCTCTCTCCTCCCAACTCATCTCCCTCGTCTTCGCCAACACCGGGCCCACAGGCGGCCCAAGGCTTTCATTCGCCAATGGGGTTTGGGTGGACCAGTCTCTTTCTCTTAAGCCTTCTTTCAAACAGGTGGTCGGTACTGTTTATAAAGCTGCTTTGAACCATGTCGATTTCCAGACGAAGGTCCGTTATTTCTCTTGTACTTGCACAATTCTGTTATGTATTTTTGCAGCTGTTTGCAGGTTAGCCGAACGAGCCGAGTAGTAGTTTCTTTATAACAAGGTGTTCGGTCACTTTACGCGCATCTCGACTTATCCTATTGACCATAAGTCGACGCTTTTCACTAGCAGATAGGGACGGAGATATGAAGGGAAGAGGTGGCACGTGCCACCCCGTTTAAAAAATGCAGCCAATTTTTTTTTTTTGCAAAGAACAATAAGAAATATAAAGAGAGGAAAAGCTTTAATCATGAGGTACTTAATCTCAGTCGGTAAGGCTGATGTGCCTGGGGTGCTACCTCCGAAATTCAACCCCTCTCCAGCCCAAACAAATTGGTGCTGAGCTAGCCGAAAATCAAAGTTTATCAGAAGCTTGGTCTAAAATTCCTGAAAAATTGGCTTTTTATGATTACATCGGTAATAATCCGGCAAAAGGGGGATTATTCAGGGCGGGTTCAATGGATAATGGGGATGGAATAGCGGTTGGCTGGTTAGGACACCCTATTTTTCGAGATATAGAAGGGCGCGAACTTTTTGTACGTCGTATGCCTACTTTTCTTGAAACATTTCCGGTTGTTTTGGTAGACGGCGACGGGCAAAAAATTGGAGAGGAACGTGACACATTTGAACATTAAAATTTTCTCAAAGTTTAGCATTTTTCCTGCGTGTTTATTTACGGACTATGCTAGATATGAATATACAATGAAAATGAATTCAAAATCATGCCGATTTACATATTTGTATAAATAACTTACGAATTACTCATCATTTTACATGAAGGTGTCACCCGGACTTTTGAACATGTAAATATTTTTATAGGCTAAAGTTGTTCGATAAGTTATGTACGGGTAATAAAAAAAACCTATTACATTGTAAAAAAAAAATGAAAAAATTGCAATTGAGAGCTTTGTCGGTTGGAATAAAGAAAAATTAATATCGTATGTCTTGTATTGGAATACCATTAAGAGAGTTAGAGGAAACTTTTCTTTATTTTTCACAAAAAAAACCCATAAAAAATCTAATTATATGACTTCCTAATTAAATTTTTTCTTCATATTTTTATTCATAACATGTAAATAATTTTCAAAAAGACATGTAAATAGTTAATTTTTCATTGAAAGGTGCCACCCCATGGCCGGATCCTTGCTTTGTCCATGCTAGCAGGGGCCCCACTTGAAGAAAAAAGCAATTGCTTTTATGATCTGACCCAAATGAGTTGATAACAACTATAAGAAATTTCAAACATGAAACCTTGGGAAGGTGTAAACCCCTGAGTATGAGGTTTTGACTACTAGGCCAACTCTTAGCGTGCAGTGGTTTATAAAATGTAACTCTAGCCATCTTGTTTGTCAAGTGAGCCAATCTCAAACGTGCTTCAATCTCGTCGATCATGACCGGAGACGATTCTAAGAAGTTTGAATTTCTAAGACAACAATAGTAGTAGCTCGTTCAATAATACCTAGCTTGCTAGAGTTTAGTTTGGAAGTAGCTTGTTCAACGTTGGTTTGAACCCCCTGGTGTTAAGAGTTAACGCAGTGCCACCTCTGTCCCTTTCCATATTCGGTGTTGTGTGGATAGATCATACATATGCTAATCTTTAAGTTTGCTGTTGATCATTGTGAAGGCTGTTGAGGTGACCAATGAAGTGAATCAGTGGGTTGAAAAGGAGACCAATGGGCTTATTAAAGAAGTTCTTCCTTGCGATTCAGTCGATGAATCAACCGCACTCATCTTTGCAAATGCACTCTATTTCAAAGGAGAGTGGACAGAGAAATTCGACACGGCGAAGACCAAAGACCAAGAGTTTCGCCTCCTCAATGGGAGTTCGGTTCAAGTACCCTTCATGACAAGCGAGGAGGACCAATTCGTTAGGGCATATCACAGTTTCAAAGTCTTAAGGCTTCCTTACAAACAAGTTGACGATCAACGCCGATTTTCTATGTACTTGTTTCTTCCAAATGAAAAAGATGGTCTTTCCGCTTTAATGAAGAAAGCGAGCTCTGAATCTGGGTTCTTAGACGGGCACATGCCATACCAAGCGGTAGAAGTGGGTGAATTCCGGATCCCAAAATTTAAAATCTCTTTTGGCTTTGAGGCTTCTAAAGTTCTGAAGGGAATGGGGTTGGTTTTGCCTTTTTCCGGTGATGAAGGGCTGACAGAGATGGTGGACTCTACATCTGTTGGTCGAAACCTATACGTTTCAAGCATTTTCCACAAATCTTTCATTGAAGTTAATGAAGAAGGCACAGAAGCGGCAGCCGCTTCCGCTTGTCTTATGTATCTTTCTTGTTATGTACCAAAGACAGATTTTGTAGCCGACCACCCTTTCTTGTTCGTTATTAGAGAAGACAACACCGGTGTGGTGCTCTTCATCGGCCAAGTGCTTAATCCCCTTGAGGGTTGATTGAACCTGATGCAGTGAGGTAAATCTGTATGTAGGTGAAAGCCTAACTATATTGAGCTTGTAGTGAGTTTCTTATATCTGGATTGTTTTTTGTATTCTGAATATGCTGAAAACACACTTGGTATGCTATGGTGTGGACAATGTGTGCTTTCTGATCTCTCATTTTCCTATTTTGAAGGCCTATTTTTCTTTCCACTAGATTTTGGTATCAATAGCAGACTGTGAATCTGTGAATGGTATTGTAATAGCTCTTTAATGAGGCATTTTCTCGTTTGCGCAATATGAAATTCTTGTGGCATTTTAATTGCTATTTATTGGCAAATTGATTCAACAATATGAAGTGGTAGGAACTTGTTTTCAAACAAGTTTGCTTCCTTGTCTCAAGACTTTTGTAGTCACAATAGGGTAGGAATTTTGACAAATACTCATTTTAGGTACAATCATGCAACTGCAAGTGCACAAGGACGGTATGACATAAACTGTGTCCAATGGTGGAGCTATAGTGGGGCCGGCGCACCCCCAATGTTTTTTTTGCTTAGCAATAAAGTTTTATTAGTGAAACTTGATTAGGGTACATCAAGGTGGTGGGGGGAGGTGAGAGGACTCCAATCGAGGTTAAAGAAATTAAAAACACGAAATGGGTAAAAGCCCAAAAAACACTTGAAGGGCAAAGCCCAAAACACCTAATGGCCTAGCCCAAAGTAAACAACATTGAAGCTCAGTGCATCAAAGGCATACCACATACAAACACTGAAGCCCAAACCCAGAAGACCAACAAATGGAAACCCTAACCTCTTGCCGCCACCCCACCAACCCATCCCTGTCCGTCACCCACTCCACCACCACCAGACCACCCAACCGAACACTCACCCGTTGCCGTTTGGCCCGAACTTCTCATCCAATAATGAGAAACCAACGGGTGAGCGTGAGCCAGAAAAAGGCCCAGGGAAAGAGGCAACAAACAATAGCCTCGGACACCGTTAAACATAAATGGAATCATGCATCTAGCAATGAAACCCACTGAAGATAGAAGATGCCGGCGAGAAAATGGAATGAGACAACGGAGAGGAATCGGAAAGAGAAGCTGGGGAGAAGGGAACCGAGAGCCACCGCCTCCGCCATCACACCACGAACCGAGGAGGTTCTCATAAATAGCCAGGAGATCAGCAACCAAGGAGACCATAAAATTGCATAATGTTATCACATATTCATTAGAAACACCATAAAATTGCAACCATAATTAACAGGTAAAATCAATACTCACTTTGAGCATGTTATATTATATCAAATAATACCGAATGCACAAACAATATACTCCAATAGGTACAATATCTTGAGATTAATTCTTCAATTAATTTACCAAAATCATAAAATAAAATTTTCATCTTACAAAAAAATTTATCGTATAGTTCGGACCCCTTCAATTTGGGTGCATGACTCCGCCCTGTTCGTGTCAACTATTTGGGTTTCGAAGCGAAAGAGGAATACCAGCGATTGACCGTCGGCTGAAATTTTGAACCCATAGAAGAGCTGACTTTCCAACCTATCTCAGTTGTTCTTTGTAGACTTCCGGGTTTAGTAATCATAGCCATGCCACCATAATTCTTGGCTTCAATGGAATCTTACCAGAACTTGGCGACGAATTTAACTTGTCAAATACCATGAAAATCCCTTTATCCATGCCTGGTTTCCTCTCCTGTGAAAATTGCCAGACTCTGCAGGAGGGTCATTTTGAACAATTGACATCATGTTAGTGATAAACTGATAATGTCGTTGGACGACCTTAAGCATGAAAACATGGAACTTAAAACAAGAAGCTTTTGCATTACATTTTCACATCTTTACCAACCAAAGTCAGAAAAAGAATGTGTTTTTAGTAGCCCACTTAGCATTAGACCACTAGTTTCTATCGTCAAATCCGTGTTGCTAGAGAATGTGGATGACTTAAGACTCAAGCCTATCTTAAGAGCTGACTTGGTGAAATTTCTAACAAAATAAATGACCTGCTGGTTTCAGAATTATTTTTTGTAATGATGAATTAGATGGCACAAATATTCGTCTCCTTTCACTTTTTCACACCATTCTTCCACTTTGACCCACTGTGATTTGGGTCATGTACGTGCGGATACACCCCATGTGGTTTAAAAGTGTGCACATAACACTCTGTGTGGGTTGTAAAAATGAGCAGATGGACCCAATTCCGTCTATCTTAATGGAGGTGTAATTTACACACCTCTTGAATCTAACAAAAATCTAATCCGAGCCGTTCACAATGTGTTAATTACAGAATAGAGCATCCTTGTGCAAAATCAACTCGATCAAACATCAATAACTCAATGGTACATTTAGATATGAAAATTTAGTTCATTATAAATTTGCTTCGACCACGAGGCTTTCATTTTTTGATCGAAGTGAATTTTGGTATGGATGCAGTACTCGTCAAGCACTACAATATCAACGGTTCAGATCCAATGTTTGGTACATGTGATGGATAGGTTAAATTCAAGAAAGAAAAAGAATCAAGGAAGAAGATGTGAGTATATCGGACTTTTAATGCGTGTCCATATCACACTTAACCTTAAAATGGATGGAATTGGATCCATCTGCACATTCTTACAAAATACAAGGTGTTATGTGCATACTTTTGAACCACAGGGGTGTACCCACATATGACCCAAAGCACAGAGGGTCAAAGTGGACTTTACCCATTTTTCTATCTATGAATATTAAAAGAATACAATAAGCATTGACCAAGTAGCCAAGACAAACCATATATAAACCCCACCATTCCAAGGCAATTGTGCCATCACCACCTCATTTTCATATCATCCTTAATCTTTCTGGATTTAAATTAGACTTAGAGAAATGAAGATGGGTTTGAGTCTTGCTCAGGGACTAGTCCTCCTGGTAACTGCAGCCACCATGTTGGCAACTAGCCAGGCTGCTGACACCATTGTTGTTGGAGGGTCTGAGAACTGGAGATCCGGGTTTAACTACACTGATTGGGCTCTCAAACATGGCCCCATTTTCGTAAACGATAAACTAGGTTTGTTCTAATTACATACATGTATAATTGTCACATCTATGTTAATCATTCCACCACACAATTCTCTTCTTTTTTTTCCCTCATTCCGTTTGATTTTCAATATCTCATGACTTTGACAGTGTTCAAGTATGATCCACCAAGTGAGACCACTCCACCACACAATGTCTACTTGCTGCCAAATCTTGGGAGTTTTATCAAGTGTGATTTCAAGGGAGCCAAGCTTTTGGCAAACGCAACACAAGGAAGTGGCAGTGGGTTTGAGTATACTTTGATGAAGATGTGGAGGCCTCTCTATTTTGCTTCTAGTGAGGGAAATGGTGCTGATTGCAAAGAAGGGATGATGAAGTTCTTTGTTGTGCCTTTGCCTCGTTGGTAAAAACAGGATGATATTGTAATGTTTGCTTTTATGATAATAAGGAACATCATGAGTACAATAAAGAATTGTTTTGTATTTGTATTTGTTTTTGTTCTTATACTTGTATAAGAAAGAAAATAGTGGTGTAACGAGAGTGAGATGATTATGATGTTTGTGCGATTTCGCATCATTGAATAAAACCTACTTATAGTGTTTCTTTTCAAGATCTTATGCTTATTGGTTATATATTTCTAGGGACTGTCATGTTTGAATCGAAATTGTATGAGCCGGGTAAGCAAATGATTCTTGCCAATTGTGCAAGTCTAAATAGTTTTGTATTGATCAATATATCGTGATATTCCAACCATTAATTAGGCCAAAATTATTAGTCTAAATTACCTTTAGTCGTTATCTTTGATCTGAAGAAGAAAGACATGTACATTGAGCTGAAGTCCGGACGTCAGATCAAGATACACAAGTAATACTTGGACCATCCATCTACGAACTTGGTGTATTTACGTCGAAGATTTAAGTCAAATTTCCAAAGGCAAAGATCCCTACACTTCCATAGCAGGGCTTTAAACTTGACCTGGAGACAAGGCATGGTGAAGCAGAGGATGTTAACAAGAAACGAGGGAAAAGTTCCCACCAAAGTGATACTCCTCATTTTGTATGAGCCAGCTTAATTATACTTAGACAAGCAAAACTTAGCTCATGAATCGATGCCAAATATACCGGAAAGAATCATAGAATGTAACTAATGCAAACTGTAACTGGGAGCCGTATATATTAGAAAGCATTGGCATGATTTCCATGCTTGAACATAGCCTTCACCGTAACTGGGAGCCTCATTTTCAATTATTCATTTTTAATTTATATGCTTATAGTCGGTTTCTTTTTCTCCTAAAGAAGAAGAAGAGATACTATTAGACTGACTACTACTAAACTCTTTAAGTGGCCTGAAGTGGTTCCCTAACTACCGGAAAACCAAAGGGTACAGAATGCCCGTGTAAGAAAATGTACAGAGCCGTTAGGGGACCCACTTGTGGTTTCCACATGGATGATCCGAGCCGTTCATTCATTTTAGAATAATTTTCCAAGAGGTCGCGCGAGAAATAAGCTCGATCCGACGTTTGTAAGTGGTTGATCCAAAATCCTCTGTACCTTTTCTGTACATAGGCGTTTTGCACGCCTAGCATTGTCCAATAACTACATGCACTCTAGAGGTGAGTTTGGCGACCCAAAAATCGTAGATGGATGGTCCAAGTATAACTTATGTATCTTGATCTGACGTTCAAACTTCAGCTCAATCTACATGTTTTTCTTCTTCAATTTCGAATTATAAATTAAAAAGGCAGAACTAATTTTCAAGTCTATGCTTTTCAGGTAAAAAGATTAAGAATTCCCCAAACTCATGGTCGTTACTTAACTACACATTGTTTGAACATTTTACTTACACTGCAAGGGTTTTAAACTGCGGTATCAAGTAACGTAACCTATCGGGCATATATCGGTCAACATCGATCTTGTCACATATCAATACTGGAGGTCCAAGACTCCAACACAAAACAGCCGATCAAACAAGAACAAGAAGATATCGAAAGGCTCAGACTCATAATAAGCTAAACAATCTATCTGTTTTTTGCTGATTGAAACTGTATCACATACATATATCCTAAACAAATGAAATCCTCCTAAATGTTCCTTGCAAGATCTTTCATAAGCTAAAACTCTGTGCACAAACAAAACAAGTAGAAAAACAGAAAAAGATTCGATGTCACAAATACTATTCGTCTAAGCGAGAGACAACAAGGTTTCATTTAGTTAATAGAGGGGAAACCAGAAAGAACAAAATACTCTAGAGTCTAGTCTATCATAAAAAAACAAAAATTTGATCAACTAACATCAACTAGCAAATAACCTGCCAAAAAATCACCACGCAGATTGTAATTTGCATAAATTTAATACCTACTGAAAGCCCAAAACCAGCAAAAGCTATGCGTCCTTGTCATTTATTCCAAATATTACCGAGTGTCTTTTACTCGTACTTCACCAACATCATACATCAAAGAAGCCCGAAAAATTCTTCACTTAAATACATCTACCCAATCTACAATACCTAAATATGTGCTGAATTAGATATGGTTGATACAAATAAAATAAAAAAAATTGACGAAAGCAGTAACAGGGTAAGATGTCTGCTTACATTACCACATCATCGAGGATTTGGTCTGGCGTCGGAATAGCATATGCCTTAGAAGACCTAACAGTGGCATCCAAGTATACATCTACACCCACTTGGACAACACGATCAGAGATACTAAACTTGACGCAATGCAGCAGGGAAGATTGGTGTCGACTAGAGAAACACTCAACGCAGAGCAAAGAGAACACGTTGTCAGAAACATGATGCACTGCTGGACAAAATATGCGACTATTGGGTGGTATCAGGGAGTCAAGGGGCATAACCTTGTCCAGGTCCTTTATGCACCGTGAGAAGGAGCATTTCTTGATCAAGTCATATGCATGAAGCTTGCGGTAATTAAACAAGAACACCGTGGTGTCGACTGCCACCGGCTTTACATTGCACGGAATGGCGAAATCCATCTTATTATCGCAACGATCCCAGTGACCGTCCTCCACATGATAAGTGTAAAAAAAAAAAATCCAATTAAAGCAACAGCAAACAAACCATACACTGTAGGCAATTGTGGAGGTGGAGAGAGAGAAGTCCACCGGCCTGATTTAGTGTCGTATACTTCAGCCCACTGTCTCGGTTTCCCATCGGGAACGTCAAGCCCACTGAACACAAAGATCTTATATCCTCTTTCTTTGGTAAAAGAATTCCATTGCTTAATTCTCGTCATAAGTAATGTTTGTGTAAAGATAACTTTCTATTTGATTTAAACCATTCATTTTATTTGTCTCCCCAAATATGTACTCAGGCAAAAATTCAGGTTAATTTGACATCATTTGAAATACCCCAACCAAATGTTTTTAGCATTTTTTTAGACAAGTATAATTACAGTTGTGAAATCAAGACAAAAAATTTCCTTGGGTATTGGAAGCTACAGGTGCCTTTTAATGACTTGGCCTAGGAAATATTGGATAAGACTTGCATATAAAAGGAAATCCAAATTGGCTGGTTGCATAAAATTCAGAGAGGGCCGTGAGAAATAGAGAAAGGCGGTGGAGGGAGCAATCGTCGGACCGATTCCGGTGACGCGTAGCAATTTCAGTTGGTGGTTCACAGTGGAGGAGTGTACATGTCACGGCAACGATATTTACTTGAGGTACCCAAGCCAGAAAGTATACAATATGCTCTAAATCTCTGGAGTATTTATTTGTCATATGTTTGTATTCCGCTTGATCGTTACGTTATTTGTTGAAATCTATAAATTTCTTGCTGGAGCCGTGTTATGTGATATGCGAGGGGTTTGGGTGCCGTGGAACTGTTTAGTATGTGACCGAATGAAGTTGCCTATTGTGCCATTGACCCGACCGAGAAGCCACATAGTAGGCTGGGTGAGGTAAGTGAGGTCGGTCATTGATCATATACTAAGGATGACCTGATATGAGGTTACATTATGTGGATTGTTGTTGACTCCGTATCTCTAATTGATTGGTCTAGTTTATTGTGGAGTATATCTATTCTCGTCGTATTGTGTACTTCATGGAAGTTTATGTTACGCAAGAGCGGTAGCACGGGATGGGCATTTGTAGTTTAGGCCAGCGAGTCGTTTAATTTATTGAAGGCAGAGTTGTAATTTTTTTTTTTTTTGGAATAAGATAATTAAAGCATCTCCCCTCCTTGCTGAAATTTACACTCAAACTCAAATTTGAGTAAAAAATCACCAAAAACACCACTCCACTCCTAACTCAAACCCATTACCAAATTTGAGTTTACTCAAAATTTTCACCAAATTTGGTTTGAATCAAATATTTACTCAAAATTTTAAGGCCATTGTCTCCCTCTCAAATTTGCAATTATGCCACTAATGAAGCCTTTTCGTAAATTTATGCCTACATTTGTATTTATCATTGGAGTGTTTCATATCAAATCAAGTTTTTACTCAAATTTGGTAAGAAATTGAGTAAAGAGTGGAGATGCTCTTAGAATTCTGTAGTTTCTATATTGTGATGCTTTATGGAACCAGATCGTTTTAGTAAAAGCTCTATATGGACTGACCCGAAAGGAGTTGATAGCTCCTACGAAGTTTCAAACTTGAGACATTAAAAGGAAGCAAACTCCAAAGTTTCAAGTCTTGACCACTGAGCCAACCCCTCGGAGCCAAACTTAGATAACAATCAATGACTTGCATCTCAGTTTATGGAAAGCATTGATTCGATAATATGGTTCCTACGCATTATTCTCCACACAAAAGCATGACCCCAACATTGTACATGGATAGAACAACTCTCAAAAAACAAAAGAAAAATGGATAGACTAACTCAGCTCTCATTTCCCATTTAAAGATTCAAACAGGATAGAAAGGGCAAGCATTTTATATCTCTGTAAATGTTACACACAACAAGCTTGTATTTACACACATCATCTTAAACCCAGAACATTGAAGATAAAAGATGATCAAAATTACAAGAAAGAAATACTACCAAAAAAAAAAACTTTCGACTCAAAGTTACATCAAACGCATTCAAAGCAATTTCTAAAGATTGAAATGGCACCAGATGGGCAGATAACCGCGGACACATTATTTCTCACTACATATATGCATTACACACAACAAGCTTTAGTATTCACACACTTCCTATGGCCAAAACAAAAGCATGAACGAAAAAGGAGGGAGTGGGAAAAAAATCGGAGCTATAGAGTTATGTCAAACAAATTCAAAGCGCATAAGAAGCTTTACAGATTTGTACCTTTCCCCCTTCTGACTATGGAGGGGAACTGCTCGGATTCCACTTCTCAGCTCGGATACAGGAAGGCACGTTTGGCCTCCAAAGTCATCTTTTTCGGACATGTCATACTCGTGAACTTCAACCCTAAGCAGAGCCAATTCTGGAACTGTAAGAGGGAACTCGAACTCCTCGTTCCAAGCTGGTATCCAATTGTCCTCTAGGGTTTTAGTCTTTTTCATTACAGTATCCGCAGGGACTCCAGCAATTCCAACCTGCGCATAAATGGTGCATGATCCTCTCAGAAAAAATACGAACTCATAAAGATTCTGGCTTTAAATGATAGCATATGCATTTAGTTATTATAAGAGAGAAACATCAAATATATAGATTACTATTTTCCAATTTGATTAAATACATTTTAAGAAGCTCTTTGACCATTTTATACTCTCTTTCTTTTTCTTTTTTCTTTTTTTGCCTTTTACCTACTAAATCTCCATTTCTCTCTAGTTTTCTTTTTGCTACATTTTCTATTTTCTCCTGGAAAAAAATTAAGAAAAGAGGATATATTTTGAAATTAGTTAAGCTCACTAAACTTTCTCGTTTTGAAACCTAGCTATACCATGTTCTGGAACTTGCATCCTGAAAACGTAATTTGCTATGGCAACAGTATTTTCTGATAACACAGCGCTCAACAATTCCTAAAAACACGTACTCTAGTACTAAAAGATATTTAGTTCAGCAATACTATCGTCGGCTTGATGCCACCAATCAATAAAAAGCTATGGACGGAACACGTGAAGACCAAATGTTGGCGAAAGATAAGGTCGGTCTCACTCCACCCATTTTGGACTCCCTTTTAGTTGGGTATAAGGTCGGTCTCACTCCACCCATTTTGGACTCCCTTTTAGTTGGGTGACACAATGTAGAATCCTCTACAGCTATAAATGCTTCTGATTCTTGTAGTGGAGGCTACCATTCTTAAGCCACAAGCCCACAACCGAAGATAAGTGTGTAATAAAACCAATTTGAGGAGGACCAACTAACCCGTGCATAGAAATCCGGTGGGGAATATGCATCAAAGTGTGTGTGGTGGAAATCAAAATACCATCCTTCACCCATGTAAACGGTCACCTGCTTAGCAACAAAAATAAATAAATTCACATTGAGAATAGGTGAAGAACATCAGCTTTATTAAGTCCTAAAACACGAAAAACCGGTAAGGGAATTATCCAGAACTTTTTGACATATGTAAAAAGAAACTTTGATTAAAAGCACTGGTAACAGTTGACTCACCTTCAAAGTTGTTTTGACTGGTAATGTAGCTTTAGGGTCAAAGACCTCATTATCTTCCCCAAACTTCAACAAGAAATCGGGTTTTTTAACATATCCACAACCACCATTGGCCTTGAACATTCCGTGCATCACCCATAGTGATCTTCCATAGCCCTGTCGTACAAACAGCATTCGCTTTTTGGTTATTTGCACCACTACACTTCCAGTAAACAAATGTCAGAAGTTGAAAGCAATCATCCTATCCAAATATAGTTAATATGTAGATCTGTGAGTGCAAGTGTAAATAACTTATGGCGGAAAATAAGGATGTGATAAGACACTAATCCTAATATCAACAGATCACGCTGAAGAATTCAATGACTATGTTTGGAGTTTTTTGGATCAATTCCAGTCTGATACCTGCCAAACTTGTGGAACAGGAAGGATAAAGCTTAGCATTGCTCTGCCTATCTCATTTCCTCTCTAATGGGGGAATCACCCATGATTACATAGATGCAAGTTAAATATTTATTGCTACTTATGTGTGTGTAACTTGGTTCCCATTAATGAAGATGTCAACCAAAAGAATAGTAGCAATGTTATTCCTAGTTTCTGTTGGTAACAAAGATAAACCAACATTTTTATTATTATTTTTTTAACAGCATAAACCAATAATATTTTGACACTACGTATATCGTACAACTACAAGCAAAGTCAGGGACTCAGGATCAACGAAGGAAGTGCAGTACCAAACAACCCATACACCAATAGTCCTTTGCTTGGAGAGAGGAAGGGGGAAAAGTTTGTGGTAAAAACACCAAACCTGCATATTAAATGCAACCATCTGAGCTCCATGCATCCACCCAATTAGCGGGTTATAGTTGGATGAGTTAACACGTATGCCTTTCGGATACACCCTCAATATATTCCTCTGAGTAAACCTGAAGCAAATCATTTATCAGAAAATGGCAAATTTTCTAAACAAATAATGAAGACAGATGCATTCTCAGCCACACATTCATTAGAGAAAATCCATGTTCAAATGCGCTACTGAAGAACTAACTTCAGGAAAGTAAACATGCTCACTGCTAGCGCAGCAGCACACATGTGCGTGCACGGTGTTGGAGAACGCAAACAAAAGTTCGATGCACCAAAGGGATTATTTAGCTTCATCAAACTAGTGTAACCTTATGCCGATCGTACTAGTCTGCTACAGCTAGCATGACATTGCGTTCAACGTTATAGCCAATTTCATCATAGCTCCCATCAATAATTAGAAGGTAATCTACAGTGGCGATGCCTCGGACCTAGGACTTGGTTCCAGTGGAGACAATTAAAGTAAAGTCTTTCATTGAAAACTAGCAATAGATATGTGGAGGGGAAAACTAAGGGGCTTTCGATGTTGCTAAACCAATCCATAAATTTATAAAATACCATCTTTCATTTCATTTCTACTTATTTTGTCAACTCATAACTTTTCTTTGTGAATCCACAATCCAGACATGAAAAAACTGCAGGGTTTTTTACAAAAGAGATCAGAAGAGATAATTAATTTAATTTATACTGGACACATGGAATTTTAGAATGGGTAAATTGCTAAATGTTAATACAACCATGGGTGAAAAGCTCTGAAAACGCACTGGTAATCTAATATTAGGTTACAAGTCTCTGCATGTTCATCAAAATTCAAATGCACTACTCTAGTGTGTCCGGCATCTCCAGCATCCATCAAGATAAAAAGCTTCAGATTTCATGGAACAAGTACAATTTAGAAATAAAATTTCAAGGAGCAACCCCTTTGAGCCCTGATAATCCTCCCTAAGTATCAAGATATGTAATGCAAGCAATGTAAAAGACAAATAAAAATAAAAGACAAATAAAAATCTCCAGTTATTATTACATTTGAAGGCAGAATGCTATCATGAATCAAACTTCAAAGCAAAGTCTCCAGAAATTTGTAATGTTACCTGACAATCTCTTTTCCATGAGTTATTACAGCCTTTTCAAGCTCTTGTTCACTTAAGCTAAGACGTCTGACTTTGTCAGGATCAACTCTCAGCCAATCCGTTAATCCACCCTTCCCCTTCCCAGCATGAATAGCAATTAATTGTTTGTACTCTGGTGCTGCAATTTGCTGAGACTTAGTATCACCATCATCTAGATCTTCCTCATCCGTATCGTCCATTTCTTCACCCAAATCGTCCTGGAAAAAAAGTTACCAATTTAAAAATTAACATTTGGTCTTGCTAATTTAAAAGTAAAGTAGCAAGAAGTTTTAAGTATCTCTGATTCCATATGCACCTTCTCATCGCTTCTGACAGTATCTTTAATGTCTGGGACTTCTTTCCCCCAGGCTTCTTCATCAGCCAAATCTTTTCCCTTTTGTGATTCATCCTCTTCCTTTTGTGATTCATCCTCTTTTCCTTTAACTTCTTTCTTCTGAAGGTATTCTTTGGGTGGTTTGGTAGATATAATAACCCTCTTCTTTAGGGACTCCGGTGAAGGGAACTCCTTCAAGGCTTCTGAGCCAGGAGAAAATAGAATTTCTCCAAATGTTTGAGTGACCATCTAAAATTAAGTCACAAATGTAGTGAATCAATACCAAAAGAAGTGGCTCATAATTCCCATAGAAATGCTTATACCGACCTCCGCCACTTTAGCTTGAAGATCCGGGGTAAGGTGGTCTTCTAGAGTTACTACAACAGGATATTCGGATGCAGTAAAGGCATGCTCTTTGATAGACTTCAAGCATTTGATGAGTTCAACTGGAGTGGTCAGCGTCCTACATAAGTAAAGAGATCACTTGAATGAAATGAGGCCAAGTTAATTCCTCAACTATGTCATGTATGAACAAACAAAGGACGCGACTAGACATGGATTTGGCACCATAAAGAGGAAAACAGGATAATGCCTTGTAACCTAGGACATAGACAATATGGTAATATGTTTGTTGGCTGTAAAGGACCAATTGGAGTGCACAAGCATACAACATGCATCTAGTACTTGTCCTCTCCCATCTTCTGACCTTTTTCTCATAATACTGGCTAATTTTTTTCCTTCTTTGTGGAATTGAAACCAGAGACTTAGATTTAACTGAACAAAGACTCTTTGTATTGTCAGTATTATAGCATGAAGAACGACCCCATCAATCAAGCTGCAAAACAGGGGTCACAAAAGCAGGGGCAGCCTTGTGAAAAACCAAACCACCTTCGATGTTAAGCGTTGGGGTCCAAGTCTTGGATGAAAGGAACCTCGAACCTCCACCCCCCCCCCCCCCCCCCCCCCCCCGCCCCCGGCGCGGCGCGGGCAAAAAATAAAATAAAATAATAATAGTAATAATAATAATAATGAAAATAAAACAACTTCTATAGAAAGAGGAGATAAGAAGAAGCACAAAAGAGAACACTTTTCAACCAATCAAACTACACATCAGATACTCTTTTTGCCCACAGAACAAAACACCCATTCAAGACAACGCATCCCATGTAGAGACATTTCTGGAAGTAGCTTGCCCATTTCCAGGTAATTTGCAAAGTTTAACAGAGTAGGGGCACACTGAGAACTGGAGTTATATCTACTCCAATTGAATTGCAGATCATATTCTAGGAATCTAGCTAAAAGAAAGGTTTACACTATCTTGCCCCAATGCCCTTATATTGTTATATGTGAAATATTTTCCTGTAATTTCTTAGCTTCTGATTATGGGTGGCACATCATTAAAGACCAGGACAAAGAGCAACAAGAATATACAATGAAACATGTACAGTTAACTTCTTTAATAGAGGAAATCCTGTAAGCACAAACCTATAACGAATACTACGGACCAATTCCCTACCAAAATCAATACCGAATGGCAAATAGTAACCGTACCTTCCATGAAGCACATGGACATCATCTTTCGCGGAATTCGGCCAAATATCCAATTCGATCACCCTCACACCTCTCTGCAGCGCATGTATAATAGGCACATCACTGCAGTCGCTACTCAGCTGATTCCCGGTTAGATACGAGTTATGCCCCGTGTATATAAAATAGTGAGACAACGGAGCTGTCATATCATGATGAGCCTGAAATATTGAGAATTAATTGAAGCGTCAATCTAACAACTGCCCCCTGACCAATGTTCTGTGAGCAGAATTTTCCTCAAATAAAATACAACAAATTTGGTAGCTAAATGAATTACTGATTGCAAATGATTTTCACACTCCAGTTTTATACAATAAACCACATTTTCTTTGATTTGTTAACATAACTTCGGCAAATTGACTTTCATATAGAATCAGGCTCCTCTCTACTCTGGGTCAGTAGTCCATGTTAATCTTGGCCATCCAAAAATGTTTATTGGCTCAAATTCGCAGGAAGAATCTTCCCGGGAAAAATACTTTAAAATTTGGACCATTGATTACAGAGATGGACGACCAAGATGCAACTGTCCTTTGCGGTCCAACTTTGGGTCCTTTCTAAGTATCAGATATTAATAGATAAAGAGGCAAAGAGGAGTGTGACCGTGGGAAATGATAATAAGTGGAGTGTCTAAAAGAAAATTGTTGTGAGTTAAATGAGGACAAAAAAAAAATGCATTGTTTTCATTAAAAATGAGTTACGGGAGAGTGAAGCCTTACTCGTGGCCCAAACCAAATTGAATATGAAAAATGAAAATCCTAATTACGTAAGCCTACACACACATTCAGGAATAGAAACTAACATGTACACACGTTCCTAAAATACACATCAATGAGACTAGAGCTGTAAATGAGCTGAATAGCCAGTTGATCAAACTTGGTTTAAAATTGTAATGAGCTTGAAAATATGTTCAAGTTTAGCTTGCTTACGAGACAAGACAAGACAAGCCAATCTAAAACAAGTTTAGGGGGTGTCTGAGAGCTTACGTTTTAGCTTTTTATTTTCAATTTTTTGGCTTTTTAGTTTTTTGGATTAAGGTCAGAATGTGTTTTGAATTTAGGAGAAGTATTTGGGAGAAATGTACAGAATGCATTTTGCAACAAGAGAATGAGAAGTAGAAATGAAAAAGTAGCCTCCAACCTCTTTTTAACTTCTTGCCTAGATTGTTCAAAATCAAGAATGAGTTTTTTGAGAATGAGTTTTGGATGTTCTCCCCAAACACCCAAAAGGAGAAAATTGGAGAAAATGAGAAGGTGAAAATGCAATAAAGAGGTGACCAAACACCCTCTTAAGCCAATTACGAGCCGATCTTGAATATTTTATACTTCATAAGCTAAACGAGCAGAGTAGTAACCTGTTCGAGCCTCGGTTTAAAACTTTAACCATCATCAGAAAAAATGTAAGCTAGGTTTGTTCATGTAACAAACTGATCTTCAACAAACTTTAAACGAGCGACTAAGCTACTCGAACTTTAAATAGCTTGGTTCGTTCAGCGGCCCAAAATGAGATTCGAGAGAGAGATTTACCTCAATTCTAGGGGAAAGAGGGGGATTGGCGTCACCAAAGAGGAATCTGAAGAAAGCGTCGAGACGAAGGACCTTTCGGTGGAACAAATTGAGGTGTTTCAAATCGTGGAGGCCATCGATGATTCCATGTGCGTCGTTCACGGTGGCTTTCTCTTCCTTCTGGACCTCGATCATGAACCTGTGCAGGTGTTCGGCGTCCATGAGTCCATCGTTCGAGTAACGATCGAACAATGCCTTGATATCCGCCGGAGCCTCGGCGGCGGCGAACTTGAACCGGCGCCGGAAGCAGCAGCAGACTTTGTACGTCTGTCCCGACATCGCTAGAGAGAGAGTGGGTTGCGGGTGGATCGGGATCAGAGGTGGATTCGTTTGCTGGAGAAGTTCGTTGAGACGTTTTTATTGCTGGACGTGCTTTGGCAGGTTCCAGAGGGAAAAAGATAAAAAGGATTAGGTGGGGCCTAATGGTGTGCACGACCGGCCAACTCAGCTGTTTTTTATTGCATACCTTGCGTGGATATTACCAGCATAAACCCGAGGTTTTCCTTAATGGCGTATACCTCCCTCACGAGTCACGCGGCTCACACGCCTCGGGTATGAGAAATGACTATAAGCTCTAAGTGATTTCAATGTTTTATTTCACCGACACCTAATCAACAACTGTTGTTCGACCATATATGTTACGAAATTATTCAAAAGGAGCTTGTATTGACAAATTCATTGTTTTTAATAACATGACAAATATTAAAATGCTCTCAAATTTCAAATTTTTAACCCAAAACTAATTTTTTTTTTTTTTTTTTATTTAAAATAAGTAAGCGTTGGTAATTTTTTGTTAAATTTTATAATTAAAAAAGGTGAATTTTTATTAAGTAAGTGTTGGTAATTTTTTGTTAATTTTGTATTAAAAAGGGTTAATTTTTTTATTGTTATTTCTCATACATGAGGGGTATCCAAAATTAAATCAAACCTCAGGGGTTGTCAGTGAAATTTACCGAATTAATGAACACGTTTGAGCCGCGGGAAATATGTACCGACAAAAACCGTAATTTGGGTAAATTATACTGATCTTCCCTGAGGTTTCTTGTGATCACAGTAACAACCAAAAAGTTGCCCCTTCATGTCTATTTGGTTCTGGTAGCTCTGCATGGAACATTTACCTTCTAAATGAGTTTTATTGAAAATAAGATAAGATACATGTTTTTATAACTCAGGGTGTTGGGGTCATTTTACGCGCATGGCTCAACTAATCCATGAGAATCAAATTCCACCGTCTTTTAACGGGGAGTTCGATTATAGTCATGGGAGAATCAAATTCCACCGTCTTTTAACGGGAGTTCAATTATAGCCATGGTAAAATCATGTATAAACTGCTCTCACAAAAATTGATAGCATCTGAGAGTTTTCGAACCTTAGAGATCAAACCTCTAAGTCTCAAGCTTTACAAACCACCCCATCGGAAAAGGATAATCAAAGAGATTTCGACCATCTTGAAAGATCCGTTTGATTGAAAAAGATTATTCCATATACCGCTTCCTTATCTTGAAATAGATGATGAAAAAAGATTTTGACCTTATTGAAAGATTAGTTTGATATCCGAATATTGCTCACCGGCTCGCTTGCTTTTTATTTTTGGTTTTTCGGAGCAAGACCCTTGTGCTCTTTTTTTCTAATTAAAAGAGGAATGATAAGGTATAGGAAAGAGATTCCCCAAAAATATCAATATTCATTTCTACAATGAATCTGAATCGTTCATTTATCTTTTCTGGACGTTTTCGGGAAAACTTTTCTTGTATCTTTACATTTTTTATATCGGAAAAAATGTAAATTTTTTTTAATATACAAATATTTTATTGTAAGGAGATATCCTTTTGTTGATTTTTATCAATTTACAAAGAATTGATTAGTCCAGACACCCTTATCTGTTGATTTATTTTTGTTCAGTTGAAATCTATTCTCTTTTTGTTGATTTATCTTCCAAAAAAACCTACAGAGAATGGGAAAGATAGCTAATTTACTAGTTGAGAACGAACATCAACACAAACTACTTGGTTACTTAAAAGATACTCATATTAAAAAGATTCAATTATTCAAACCATGTAATTGCTAGTATGTACATGAAAATAAAAAAGTAAGCATTGAATTTTTTTTAGAAATACTTATTTACGGATGAGGCGCAAATGGGGAGATTGCGCCGCGCGGATCTCGGCCGTCCATCCCGAGATCCAACTGCTCCGAGCGATGCATAGTTTTTTTTTTTTTTCATCTGCAATGCATTTGAAGAAAAGAGAGAGAGAAAGCATTGCTCGGTGCCATTGGATCTAGGGATGGACGGCCGAGATCCGCGCGTTGCAAACTCCCCTTTTGCGCTGCATCCGTGAATAAGTATTTCTCTTTTTTTGGTAGCATTTTCCTTGTAAGACATAGGATGCCAACAGGTTCAATCAAGTGGTGAAAAGACAGCCAGACTAAAGATATGCCTTCTTCAAAGGACAACCTAGTGGGGGACTAGAAAGGGAGAAGGACAGAGACACAGATGGGGCAGGCATCCATGTGACGCGAGACAGAGAGGGGGCATGCGCATATTCCCAGAGCAATTTTGTTCGAACCTTGCTATTGGTACTGACCGAAGGGCACCGACCATGCACAAACGGCGCTGGACCCCCTTGTGAGTCCCAAACAGAAAATGAAATGGAGTTATTTTGAATCAAGCTCTTAGGGCCGTCCGATTACATCAATTCCTGCTAGGGGCCCTCGGAATTTGATTTTGAAATGAATGAACCGTTTGGGACTCACAAGGGGTTCCTAGCGCCGTCTATGCATGATCGATACATGGGTGGTCGGTACCCCCTTGGATTAATCGGCGAATTTTGTCCATAGGAGGGCCAAAGACACAGTAAACATTTCCGATCAATGGATTGGGCTCATTTAAAACAAGTAGAGTGAGCCGAGAATCTATTAAGTCACTGGGTGTTCCACTAACAAAAAATTGTTTTTTTCCAAAAACCGAGACAGGTCATTCTCTCACAATACATCACATAAAAAACCGTAAAAAGCCAATTTTTTAAAAAAACCACCTTAGTGGAACACCCCCTAAAATATGGCCTCTAACCGAATTGTTAAACATACTATTCAGTTAAAATCCTGCTCCATATAGTAATCGATGCTGAAAACTACAAGGAATTAGTTTGTCACATAAATCTAATCCAACATGTTACTTTAATTTGTACTAGATTTATTCCAGTGAAAATGACAACTACAGCACACATTGCCACACTATCAAATACTAACATGTAGCAAAAGACAGCAGGAGAGGATCCCTACATATATTTGAATCGAATGAAGAAAATCAATCCAATTCACCAGAAATGAGCCAATTCCGGATGGGTTGTGCAAACTTAAATAACCAATGCAGTAGAGGGAATTTCATCGTAGCCTAATCCCATTGTATTTCCCTGTGGTAGGTCCATTCTGACGGATTTATAGTCGTTTTTCCGTCATAAGCAACAAGGTCGTAAGGTGAATTTTCTCCATATTCTGTGGGCATGGACTTCCAATGGAAACATGGCTCCCACTCTGCTTCCTTGAGCACCTTGAGTATCTCCTCCACAACAACTTTGCTCCCCTCGGCAGATAAGTGAACCCCGTCCCTGTAGAGGAAGCAAAAAATCAATGAAAATGACAAACAAATTTTGATAGTATTTTGCGTCTGTTGGCATCTTTAGGCAGTGTTTGATAGAGGAATTATGGTGGGATCAGTGGAGTGAAAAGTACTCTGCAAATCGCTCCACAAAACTCAACCAAACACGGCCTAGCAAGTCTATCGTTCTAACTAGAGGCAGTATAATGCTTATGACCCATTATGTAGCAGATATACAGCACTCAGACTGAAAGAAGAGTGATCAACTAGAGGTATGCCATAACTTCACCTTTCATCTCACTTCGTTGAAGTAGATGAAAAATAAACCTAAGCAAGTAGCTTTTTCTAACAGTCGGCTCACGAAATATTGTTTTTTCTCAATAGTTTCTGTTAATGTTTCATGCATTCAGCATCTGAATGACAGTCTACACAACATTTCAGAAGTTGGGTAACAGCAAAAGATGTAACTGAAATATCAAAAATGTACTTTACCTACGCGTATTAGTCACAACACTGGCCATAACTGCAGGTAGAAGATTTTTTTTTTTCTTTTTTTATATTTGCAACTGCAGCTAGAAATTGTATTGGGTAGAAAAATATCCACTTTTTTTAAGTTATCAAGACAGAGTGAGAAATCAAACCATGTGTCATGCATAATTGTAAGTACTTTCGCGACATAAAACAGAAGGTGAAATGAGTTGGAACCATTTCAAAGCCTTTGGCCTTTAGCATGGCTTTGTGAAAGCCGAAAGGTGTTTTCCGAGCATATTTGCCTAAGTATAATTACCACATAAACAACTTATTCAGAGAATTGTTGAATCAAATACGAAATGGAACATGCAAGGATCAAAACCAACTGGTCACTCTAATCTTGGTACGCATACAAAAAGTGCAGGAAAAACCAATATCTTGGCCTTTTTCTGTGCTGTCCATGTTAGTTCTGCTTACACTAGTGTAATAGGCATCTTTCACTTTTCCAGTTTGAATTGGTGTAGTAATGTACAACTCTCTCTTACAACTTTGACATGATAAAAAAAATGTGAAAAGTTGCAGGACAGTTTCTAGAAACTTTTAGGCATTCTTATAAACCTCAATAAGCAGTTTATATATCCCTGGAAGAATTTGACGCCTGAAGGTCTAAGGGCTGTAGAAGAAAAACAAAATATGCATAACAAACTTACGTGAAGCAAGCAGTCATCCAATCATCTCGTCTCTGCATTGCAGTCCAAAGATCAACCACCTTCAGGCCCATCTCCTGGCACAACTCTACACAAGCTTCTGAGTAACTTCGGCATAACTCATTTGTCCGGACTAGCTCGCTAAAATATTTGCTATTTTCAAGATAACACTAAATTAGAAGATAATCCTAAACAAGGAACCAAGAAGCAATTCAGATATGCATTTGAGCACCTTGTGTTTTCTCGAACTTTGGCCTCGTTGACTGGTGGACAGCTAAGAAAAATAATACGTGTTGTGTCCGAGAGGCTCTGATATTCAGATATAAGGTTAAAATGTAAAGAACCTGCCGAATTAGTTTAAGGGCTGTGAACCCACAATCAAGCCATGATTATGAGCTCCCTTTGGGTTTCTACCATACAAGGAAACATTAGAAATGTAAGCATGTACCTTCAGATGAAGTGCAATCTTTCTCATGTTTTCTGTATACTCCGGAAGTGGAACATGGGGACCTAAACCAGATGAGTGAGGCCCCATTGAATCATTACCACCGAAGTAGACAATCACCAAAGAAGGCTGAGAAGCTGCATCCTAAAATCAATGAAAAACAATGCCTAATCAGGAAAGCTATTAAGATAAAAGTAGTTAACTGACTATACAATTATGGAAACCAGTACCTATCATATGGACCTAATCATACTCACATTTCAAAATAAAATATGTAACGACTTTTGTGTCTTGAACATTATCTCTAAAGCATTTACTAAAATCGCTGCATATTCTGCGATTTGTGTAACAGTGTCAAGTTCGAACCCTGAAGGGATATCTGGAGAGGTGCATTATGTGGTAAAAACTAGACACACATGTTCATAAAATTCATTGCAAATTTGCTACCAACATCTTAAACCTGTATCAAGGACTTTTATTTCCGACATTAAACACAATGAAAGCAAGAAACACCACCGCGGTGCACTCCACACACATCACTTTCGAGTTTCAAAAGACATTTTGTTTTCCGATAAAAGATGTTTTACCTTTGGAAAGACTTCATCGAGAACCTGCAGTGCACGTTGCGAATTCCAACCATAGTATCCTCGCAACACTATATCGGCCTATATCATAAGGAAAGACAATGTGACATAAGAATGAAGAGAACACATAGAACAGCAACATAATCAAACACTGATATCAATATGAATCTGGAAAAATTAAGAGAATGACCAGGAACAAATCTTATAAGCACACACCGATGAGACATTGTTATTCCTTTAATTTCAGAAACAACAATAAACGTAGCAAAAAAATTGAATGCTATGAGAACTGGAAATCGCTCACTCAGGAGAGTGCTATTCTTCCGAACCCATTTCGTGTGTTGCAACGCATATCGTCTTTTTCAACTGATTCATTCACACATTACAGCCGCATGGAACACCGATTACGGTGGTATACTTTCGGCGTTAAAAAGTAGCAAAATTACAACACTATAAACCACGCCCTAAATCTAATTATGGAATTCAGAACAAATGTGACGAAATCAGGATCAAATTGATCTACCTCCGGACGAAACCAAATCGAACATCTCAACCCTCCTTATCTACGAAAAATCAAAAAGCGAACAAAAAAGCAAGAGGGAGAGGGAGAGGAGAGTTACTTTACGAGAGTAAACGTCAGCGAGAATGGCACCCCAACCGCCATTGCTGAAACTGAGCTGAACAATCGAGGATCCGAATAGAACGAACTGAGGCCGTTTCGGTCCTACCATCTCTCTCTTCTCTCTCTCTCTAAAATCACCAGTGAGAGCAGAAGCAGCTGGGTGTATGTATACTGCCTCGCTTGATTGTTGACTGTGGGAGTATAGTAAAAGAAGGCTTTCGTTGTTAATCAAGGGTTGGTAGTGACGTTGGCGGTGTATTGAATGCTAATACCATCTCCACCGCAAATATCGAACCAAATAAGGCGTCCATCGACTGCTGGCCCTCCCATACTAATGCGTTCGACGCGACTGATTCGGTCAAGAAGGTTGGAGAATAACAGTCCTCGTCAAAATTTTGTTTTTCCGAAATGCCCCTAGAAAAGGTTGCACCAGTTAAACATGTTTAATGTGGTCCTTTTAACAGCTCATCTGGATGGAGAGATTTTGGGAGGAAAAGAGAAAAAATAAGTACGACAAATCACCCATTTTGATTGAGTATTTTGGTGAGAATTGGAGAAATGTATAAAAATAAGATATTTTGATTGGCTCTTCTCCTTTATATCTCTCTTTCTCACCATCCATCGGAAGCCGGGGGGCCCTATAGCGGTTTGGATTTAATTCGAACTCCAAATCAAAGTCGTCCATTATTTGAATTAAAATCGGAGCGTTCGTTATCGAGATGGACGGCCGGATGAGCTCACTACACTCCCTGTAATGAACCCCTCATTACAGGGACCTCGCGCCCCCGTCCAAAGAGGCTATAATGCTGTGTTTGTGAGTGAGCAATGTGACCAAAGAGAAACAGAATCTAAATCTTTCATTTCCCTTTTCTGAACGTTTTTTAGAAAAACTGTTCTTGTACCTTATCATCCCTCATTTGAGAACCAACTCAATCTTTCATAAGTTCTTGTCCAAGTCTTGTAGTCCTAAAAAAGTTGGGAAAGTGTATGGAACATGAAAAATTTCCCATAAATTTCTCCCGAAAATAAAATGTGTGAGTGTGATTCACCCAGTTCACTTTAATTAGATGTACAAACAATTTAATTAGACTTGGACAAGTTCTTGTCCAGTCTTGTAGTCCTAAAAAAGTTGGGAAAGTGTATGGAACATGAAAAGTTTCCCATAAATTTCTCCCGAAAATGAAATGTGTGAGTGTGATTCACCCAGTGCACTTTAATTGGTGTGCACCACATCAATTTAATTAGATGTACAAACTTTTTTGAGGTTTGATACAAAATATGAAATGTGTGAGTGTGATTCACCCAGTGCACTTTTGCACTGGGTGAATCACACTCACACATTTCATTTTCGGGAGAAATTTATGGGAAACTTTTCATGTTCCATACACTTTCCCAACTTTTTTAGGACTACAAGACTGGACAAGAACTTGTCCAAGTCTAATTAAATTGTTTGTACATCTAATTAAAGTGCACTGGGTGAATCACACTCACACATTTTATTTTCGGGAGAAATTTATGGGAAATTTTTCATGTTCCATAAATTTATGGCAAATAATCCACGTATTTCGGCTTTATTCAAAAAAATATTTCGTTTGACCATAATTTTATACTTGTTAGATTCGTCTCGTCGAGAGGAATCCAAAAACCACAAAATCTTGACGCGAAACTAACAAATGCAAAAAAAAATTGAATAAAGACAAAACGAAAAAACGAAAAAACCATAATCCACTTTTAGGCCAAACCACCCCATTCACGAACGGTCATATATGAAGTAATCTTCTATCTGCTATACTCTAAAACAAATACTAATTAAAAGAAAATTTCTTTGCTCTGCGACAGATTAAGAGGAGGGAAAACCACACAAAGTAAAACCAGGGTAAAAAAAAAAAAACAAAGTTGGACATCCCATTTTAGAACTGGGCCTCCTTATTCTTGTTTGAATTCGTAACTTTGAAGATGACAGGAGTTTAAGGCTGTAATCCTTGCAAATAAAATTACTTCATGTGTACCACTATCAAAAGTTAAGGATCTTGTTCGGTTTGGGTTTGGGTTTTGGGTATTGATTACAGAGAGAATAGAAGCAATGATTGGAAATAAATGGTAATGATTGGAGAGAGATAGATAGAGAAATTATTAGAAATAGGGATAATGATTGAAGGAAAATAGGGATAAAAAATTTAAATTTGGGTTTCATGACCCAAACCAAACAAGGCCAAGGAGTATCGGGTCGGTTTTGACGGGTCCAGTTAATTTTTAACCCGAGACCCGATATGACCCGATGGAAGTTTCAAACCGTCCAATGTCGGATCAGGTTTAGGATATTCTGGTCACTCCTACCACTACAAATATCGAACCAAAAGCATCCATTTCAACAATACACGGCTTGGATTTAATTCAAACAATAGAGGTTGGATTAAATTCATTACTTAGATTAAATCCTAATCTTGCACTGTCAAAATGAACAGTCGGATTAAATCCTAGCCATGCATTGCTTGAATTAAATATTTGTCAGCATTAGTTAGTTAATTAGGATTTTTTTTCTCTTTACTTCTTTTTTTTAGATTTTTACAGAACTAGTGCTGTCAAACGTAAAGATCTAAAAAAACGTGCATTTTTCGGATCACAATTTTTCAAACTTTTGCATCAAATCAAATTGAAGATCTCTATTAGTTTAATTTGGTGCAAACTAAAATAAAAAATTATGCACAAAAATACTTTATGTTTTTATCCAAAAGATATTGCAAAGCAACTCAATAAGCCAATGTAAAATTCAAAAGTACATAATTTTTCAAATTTTTTGTATCGAATTAAAGATCTCTATTGGTAGTTTAATTTTGTGTAAAAAAATAAAAAATTATACGTGGAAGTACCTTTTTTTTTATCCAGATGATATTGCAAAGCAACTCAACAAGCCAACAATATAAAATTCTAAAGTATAAATTCTTTCTTTAATTTTGAATCAAAGATCTCTATTAGCAGTTTAATTTGGTGCAAAAAAATATAAAATTATGTCCGAAGAAAAATTGTAAAGGAATAGAAGAGTAACTAGCACGTTCGGCATAAATATGGACAGAGTCCGACCTATCCATATTTATGGAGGGTTGTGCAAAAGCTTCTCCCAGACCAAGGCTTGGAAGTTGGGCCAGGCACATTATGGAGGGCGCAAGCTATGAGGGTCGGCTTATCCCCCCATTCAACCGGGCCCTTAAAAATTATTGTATTTCTCTTAAGTGCAAATAGGGTCCGCTTTGTCAAAAGAATTAATCATAGCTAATTAGCTTATTGAAATGCAATAATCCAACTAGTTTGGACTTAATCGCTAAAAAAGTTTAAAAAGTATGCTAATTAAATGTGACTTAAGTCAATAAGCCAATAATTCGACTTATTTTTTTTAGCCAAAACGGGCCTTACCACCACGCAAAAGCCTTGCTCCTCTCAAAACGATGTGGTAGTCTCCAAATGGATTAATTTGGTAACGGTAACATTGCCAATATCTTTTAAGAGCGTTTTTCTTTGTATAAATCCCATGAAAGCTATTTTTGTAGGAAAATACTAAGAGCATCTCCACCCCTTATCCAAGTTTTTACTCAAATTTGAATAAAAACTTGATTTGATATCACTCCTTCCAATGAGAAATCACTATTTACCAAATTCTAGTTAAAACATTTTGTCAAAACATTTTTTTTTTCATTTTGGCTCCAAAATTTTGCCACTTTCTACTTTCTAATTTCTTTTCCCTCCACAGGAAATTTAACATCTTAGTTTTTTTTTCAAGGTGTAGTTAACTCTCACATTGGAAATTTAGGTTGAATAGTATGGGTGGTTGGAATAGCAGTGGTGGTTGGGTGAAGGAGGATGGAAGTAAATAATTGTACTAGTTGAATTGAATATACAGCAGAACTGTAAATATTTTGGCCTAAAATGTTAAGCATTTTTTTTATTTTTTGACTTATTAGGGGGAAAAGCAAAAAAAAAATTTGACTTATTTTGACCTAAAATACTGTAGGAGTTACTTATTAGCCCAAAATAAATTACTTTTGAAACTCAAAAAAATAAAAAGTATGCATAACTTTTTAGGCCAAAATAAGCCTAAATATAGAAGATCTTCTGCCGAAAAAATGTCTTCAATGGCAGAACTGTAAATATCAGTGAGCAATAATAGAGCCGTTGGAAATTTGATGTTGGGTTTGGTTTTTGTAGGAAAATACTGAGAGCATCTCCACCCCTTATCCAAGTTTTTACTCAAATTTGAATAAAAACTTGATTTGATATCACTCCTTCCAATGAGAAACCACTATTTACCAAATTCTAGTTAAAAAATTTTGTCAAAACATTTTTTTTTTTCATTTTGGCTCCAAAATTTTGCCACTTTCTATTTTCCAATTTCTTTTCCCTCCATAGGAAATTTAACATCTTAGTTTTTTTTTCAACGTGTAGTTAACTCTCACATTGGAAATTTAGGTTGAATAGTATGGGTGGTTGGAATTGCAGTGGAGGTTGGGTGAAGGAAGATGGAAGTAAATAATTGTACTAGTTGAATTGAATATACAGCAGAACTGTAAATATCAGTGAGCAAGTAAGGTTTATTTTGACCTAAAAAGTTAAGCATGTTTTTTTATTTTTTGACTTTTTAGGGGGAAAGCAAAAAACTTTTTTTGACCTAAAATATTGTAGTAGTTACTTATTAGCCCAAAATAAATGACTTTTGAAACTCAAAAAAATAAAAAACATGCATAACTTTTTAGGCCAAAATAAGCCTAAATAGAGAAGATCTTCTGCCGAAAAAATGTCTTCAATGGCAGAACTGTAAATATCAGTGAGAAACAATAGAGCCGTTGGAAATTTGATGTTGGGTTTGGTTTTCACCAAATTTGGTGAAGAATTTGAGTAAAACCAAAATTAGCGAAGGAGTGGAGGGAGATTTTCGGTGGTTTTTACTCAAATTTGAATTTGGTGAAGGATTTGAGTAAGAAGTGGAGATGCTCTAACCATAGCCCATTAGATGGGAGGATAATATGTAAAAAGTCTCTCGAATCTCTCCATATCCCGAAAATAGCGTATCAATATCTGTAAAAATGCATATCAATATCCGTAAAATGTGAATTAAAATTTTAACTTGTCTAACATTATATGCATATTATCTACTACCTAGCGAGCTATGGTTAGCATGGTCTCAACTAGTCAACTCTTTCTCCCATTCTCTGTCTCTGACTATTAGTAACGGTTGGCTCAATTAATCTCTGCAGTATATACAAACTCGAATGTTGTATGTCAAGAAAAAACAAATTAATTTGATGGCAGCAAAGAGTTTAAACATGTCATATTAACGACACATTAACTGACTGTAATTGGAGTACTTGTTTTCAATACTGGAGTATTAGAAAACAAGTACTCCACTTAGCGTACATAATTTCTTGAGAACCCCATTTGCAGGGATGATTTTCCTCTGTCATCTGTGCAAGAGTGTGAGGACACACGCAAGTATGGTCCGACAGTATATGCATTTTTTTTTTTATAAAGTATCACATGCGATTTCCATATATGCAACTTAGGTAGTTTTGGTATAGTAAGGTCAACTTCCTTACATATACAATAGATTTTATGTAATAATCCGAAATTTTTAATAAAATTTAGGATTATTTAATTTCGTTTTAATTACTTTAATTGCGTTATTTAATTTCTAATTGCACTTAGGGCCCTTAATTTGCAATTACTACGGTTTATACCCTAATACTTCCAAATTGCTACAAATTCGACCCTAAGGCACGTTTACTTTTTAATCGCGAGCATTACATTTTTCTAAATTCATTTCATACGTAATTATACATGTTCATACACATACACAAGCAATACTAGTACACATACACACACATATATGCATACATGTACTTTATACATACATACATACTCACTCCACACTCAACCGACCACCCCACTACTTCTTCCAAATCAACCCAACACCACACTTCACTACAAAATCAGTCCCCTCACTCTCCCCATGACTGATTTAACACTCCCTCACCCGCCCCCATCACTTCCTAACCCACTATGGTACTTCTTTCACCCATCCTACACTCCAAACTCCACCAAAAACTCATTTTATACTCCCCCAAACCCCAAATTCGTCCACACCCTCTACTGCCCATATCCTTCACTCTCTTCCTCCTCCAAACTCTCTCAAGAACTCCCAAACCAAGAACACAAAGCCCCATTGCCATCCTTCAAGTTTTAGAGTGAGAAAAGTCAAGAAATTTGGGTTTTTACTTCAAAAAATCAACCACAAGCTCCCACCTCTCATCTTCCACTTCAAGATCATCCAACACACTCCAAGGTACCCACATTTCACCACCAAAGCCACCCAAGGCCGTCCAAAGAGCTCCCTCCACCGGTTTTTCTCAAAAACTCGTTTTTCGCCAAATCTTCGCAAAACAAGGTAGAAACTCATACCCAACCTATTCCAAGCTTTTGAATGATTTATAGTAGTAATTTAGATTTGATGTGTTAAAGCCCCAAGTCAAGGATTTCACGAAACCCGAGCCAAAACACGTTGTGACCCTTTTTTTTTAATCTCAAACCTTGTTTTTGTGCTTAGTAAACCTTAGATTCATTGTGATTCATGTTTTTAACTATTCCAAGCATGTTTAAGACTTTACTAAGTGTTTAGATGAGTTTGTCCGTGAATTTATTGTGCTTAACCTTGTTCTTGATCGTTGTGTTAAAGTTAAGGGCTTAAAGTGTAATTTTGTGAAAATTGGCATGCGTACTTGTGTATTATTTACGAAACCTATTTTTATCAACTAAGTGTCACTACTGAAAATTTAGGAGTGTAACGAAATGACCAAAATGCCCTTCGGATGTAAAATGATCATTTTGCCCTTGTGTGTGTAAATTACATAATGTGTAGTTTTGTACTTAGTAAAAAAATCAAGGAATTGCGTTTTGTGACAAGTTAGGACTTTATTAACTAAAATAATGTATTTTTATTACCCTTGTTGCGGCAAAATTACCTTTTTGCCCTTGTATTATGTTTATTTACAAAAAGGCCCCCAGAATTTGTAAATTACACTAAGGACCCTAGAACCGTGAAATTACTTTTGTTACCCTTATACTTACTTAAAATTTCGATGGCGACCCTTTATTTCTATAAATTACGTTTATGACCCTATATTTTATTTAATTACGTTAAGGCCACTTGTTTTCAATTACTTTGGTTTGTGATGACTTGTGAACTTGTGAATCATGTTATTTGATTTTGTGACTCTTAGAATATCGTTATCGCTTTGCTTCTACTGTTAAGTGCATTTCTCATAACGTGTTGAATGTTAGAATGGACAACTAGGTTCCCGGGTTGGGTGATCGTACGCGAATATCACATAGACGATGAGGTTAATGGAAAAGTGAATTAGAATTGATTGATGGGGAGTTACCTTGAGATTGTTGTTGAATGACAATTCCGCCAAGTGATTGTTTCGGAGGATTGTTTGGCAGTCAGCCTTGATTTCGAAATCCTAGGATGTAACACTCTGTGATTTGCTTCATTTGAATTTTGAGGCATTATAAGGGTGGAAGTATTATAGACCAGTTTCGGCTATATACCTACAGGATCTGGCAGTTGCCATACGTAGCCCAGTGGTACAGTTTCGTCCCTGAGAAATTCATCCTTGCGAGGCGGCTGATGGCTGGATTAAGTACGTAACTTATACCTTTCGTTGGGGCCCCCGAGTGAAGGCAAGCAAGGGGGGAGTAAATCACAGCTTGATCATAGTCATTAGTGGTTAACTGGGAGGAAAGTTCTCTAGGTTGAGAACTTAGATGAATATGTAAGTTAATGACTAGTAATGAAATCAGTTACGTGTTTATTTTCTACTTTATGATTAATTACCTGCTTATTCCTTTAATTACTGCTTTTCAATCATATATGTTGTACTTGTATGTTAAGCAAGGGTTGGGAGGGTTAGAGCAGCTATTGAGTGATTTATCGCTCACGGTGGTACACTTTGTGTGACCCTGGTATAATACTATGATGTTGTTTCACGACTTGGACGTATTATGCCAGATTATAATCAAGCAGGTACCGTTGGTGTCGAAGGAGATGGTTATTTCGGAGCCGAGGGTTTTCCGGCAGACTAGGCCAAGGAGAAGCCGTGGAAATCAGAGTTGAACCTTAATCTGTTGAACCCACCCCTTTATTTTAATGTTGGGTCTGTAAAATTAATTTTTCAAACCGTACTAAGTATTTTGTAATGGGTTGCACTTCACGTTTTCCAACGTATACTCTGATGGAAATTCTTTTTATTAAATTAATCCTAATTAGTTGTCTTAATTAATGCTTCCGAAAATCGGGGCGTTACATTATAGACGTGCATAAAATTATGATAATTTTTTCTTACAGTTCCAGGCATCAGAGAAATAAAACTCAATTCATTTTTCTGCAATATGAAATCGGGAGGCATGTGCAGAGTAGATTTTTAACGAGTTGGGAAAGAAATTGTAGTCTTCCACACCTCAAGAAACTTTCTTCACTTACTTTCTTTGCTCGTAATTACTATGTTAATTTATCTAGAATTTTGAAACTAAAAGTCAAAATAGGCGTGGGATCTCATTAATTACCAACTTATGGTTTCAGTATCACTCTTAATCCACCAAATATTTGAATGAGAAAAGTCTTGAGTGGATTAACTATCCAAATTGGTAGGTGCAACATCAAAACATCGAGTCCCTAAAAGTTACTGATAGTTTTAATTCATGTGATTTGGATCATTAAGTCAACATATGACAACTTCCAACAACACAAGAAGTAAAGATAACTTATTAACTTGTGTTGACCTTGTGGAGATTACTTGAGCACAAATTAAGAAAATTTACTCAATTTTTTTAGTGAGACATGTATCTTTTTTGAGAAACGGGAATTTCATTGCGAACACTGAAATCGGTCTGAAAGAGTATATAGAACGCTCTAACCAGGGTGGGTCTCCAATCCCCATGCATCTTTACTTCTACTATTTTGGTTCTCTGCCAAACTTAGCCCTGTTCCACCAATTTTGACTTTTTGGCCTTTTGATTTTTTGAACGTTTTTAGTTGATGTATACGAGGACAATGTTCCTATATCGTAAAACATGAAAAATAAAAAATCCAAGAATCATTTAGTGAAGTGGGGCCTTCGACCCATTCAAACTGGAATTTTTCAATGGTCTTCAATGTACAAAGTTTGGTGTAATAGATTGACTCAATTTCCACAATGTTTTGTGCTTTGGCCCCGATTTTAGCTTTGAGATTTTGAGATATAAAACTCTAGATTGTGCTTTAAGTTATAAATTATGGAGTATGTTTCAGATTAGTATTAAATATTAATTAACCGTGTTTTGTAGTATAACTTTCAGATTATACCAAGCTACAACAAAAGCAAACTGTGTTTGAAAAACTAAAATTAGTTTTTAAGTAACAAAAGCTAAAAAACATCTATCTTTTCGACCAATGTCAAATTTTAGGCGATTTTCCAGATATAATCTCCAAATTTTGTTAATTAGAGCTTTTAGCAAATACTACCAGCTGGTTTAAAATCTAGAATCTCAAAATCTAAACCTAAGAAATATGTCCTCCATTGTGCTATATACTAAAGGCTAGGACTAAGAGCGACACGCGAGCATGTGTGCTCTCCAACTTGTTAGGATACAATCAATTATGTACAAGCTACACGTGGAAATCTAATTTTTTTTGTTTAATAGGTAAAAATAAGCATACGCAATTTTACTATGAATTTGGAGATTGTTTTCGATCTTGACTCGAATTAGTATCACCAACAACACTTTTTTTTTTAACGGCAAAAAGAATTTTATTAATCTTTGAAAACAGATTACAAAGATTAAAGGGATCCGAGGAGAAGGCATCACACTGCGAAGAGATCTCACCAACAACACTTGACATCTATAAGCCAACGTTTCCATTGGCCTAGGTCATGCTTAAAAGAAAAACTCGGAAGATCGTATAGTGGTGTCCTCAATCGTGATGGCCCTCCAAAATAGGGGGCCCAAACAATTTGGTTTGGTTGGTTAAAAAACATCACCGAGAATGACCGATTTAGCTACGCAACGGGACCGAAACCATGTAAGTTTTGGTTTGTTGGGTTTCTTTCATCCCTCGGACTGCAAAAGTCATTTTCATGCATGGCTTGAGCTAGACAGGCCACATGATCATAGCCTAGCTTTTTAATGTGGGCTTTATCTTTCTAGAAGGTGAGCTATATATGCGCAGTCAGTGTGGACCCAACCATGTGTCCGTGTCGGACAAGGGGTCCCTGCTAAATAGCACCGTGCCATGCACTTCATCCGGTCATCCATTGCAAAAAATGCACGGCTCGGATCAAATCCAAGTAATGGCTCTCACATGAGGTTGGATTTGATCCAAGCCATGCATTTTCGCAACTGACGGCCGGATGAGTGCATGACACAGTGCCATGCACCCAATGCACGGCAGGATCCCCCAATCGGTGTCCGTATCCACCATTCCTTTCTGTATCCACTATACGGAAAGGGATGGTCAGTACAAATTCAAAATACGTGTACCTACGAACCCTTGGTAATATGCTCACAATAATTTAATACACATAGGGGACCCTATAGTATGAAAAACGCTGTACATTTTGACAACGAACGGTTCGGATTTCATCTAAATAATGTACTGTATGATTAAATTCATTACTCGGATAAAATCCGAGCCTTGCATTTTCGAAATAGACAGTCAGATGACGCACTACATGGTGCATTGCGTTTTGCGCACTACACCATCCCCATCCCATGATATGATCAATATAAGTGCCCATCCCATGATATGATCAATATATATAAGTGCCCATCCCATGATATGATCAATATA
This sequence comes from Vaccinium vitis-idaea, assembly GCA_963854785.1. Lineage (NCBI taxonomy): Eukaryota > Viridiplantae > Streptophyta > Magnoliopsida > Ericales > Ericaceae > Vaccinium > Vaccinium vitis-idaea. The sequence goes on along the minus strand of OY978224.1, from coordinate 36,266,812 downwards.
AGTGTTTGATTTAGGCATGTTTACTTCTTTTTTGCCCTTTTTTCTAATAATAATAATAACCCATCATTCACAATTTTCACAATTCTTACCCTTCGACTGTAATGTTCTCACATTTCCGTTAAAAAACTCTCCACTTTCACAGATGCAACCGTCAACACAGGTCAAAAACAAAAATGGCAGATTGGTGATGTTTCTCTGAATCTCTGTGATTGATGAGTAAAGTCCTCAACAATGAGAGAAAGGAATATTAATGTACATAAAAAAAAAACTTTAAAATAAAATAGTCCAAAATTTAAAACCCGTGGATAAAAACAAATCTACACGCAATTTCATTAAGGAGGTTTTTTGGATTTTTTTTTTGACTTTTCACGCTTTTCAGAAGTCCAAAAAACCATTATGTGAAGGGAGACAACATAGGTGATCTGGACAGTGGATTGCAACCCGGTTTTTCATGGATCAAGAATCCCAATAGCGACCCTTCCGTGCTACAAGAGTATAGCGTCCATCTTAATTTGAACGACTGAGACGGACGCTACACCCCTGTTACACAGAAGAGGCGCTAGAGGGGCCCGATTCACTTTTCATTCGATTGACTCGTGATCCGGCCGAAGGCGGCTTTATCCCCAGACGCCAGCTTTCGCCTAGAAAGTTTTACTGTATAAGAAAGCAGATGTTTCGAAATCCAATTAAAAAAGCCCTTTTGAGTTTTGACTTTGATTTGAAAATTGGAAAAAAAAGGCTGCTAAGCAACTACCATCACAAGGTAAAGCAACGAAATTTCTTCCTTGACAAACAAAATTCGTGCCATACGTCTTTGCTTACATATGGAGGTATTGTTCACATTGGAATTAATTCCTTTAGTGCATCATTATCTCTTGCTCATTTTTTCCCGTGTCTCGGACTACAGACTTTAATTCCTATAGACCCTCCTATAATTGTTTCATACACTCGTGTGTGGAGTGAAATGACCTCCAGAGTTGTTGACAAGAAGAATCTATAGGGACGGACCTACGTGGGGTTTCCAAACCCCACTCGATTTTGTAAAATTATATTAATATTCTTAAATATTTCAATTTACCCAATAAAATTATTCTAGATTTACTTTATAAGGATATTTTTCTGATCTATTTCTTAGAATGCTAAATTTCCACCAACTTTTTGTGCAAACACACTATTTCTATTAATTGCAAGATGAAATTACATATATAGTCATTTTACATGCAAAAAAATGTATTATTTTAGGAAATTATAAACTTATGGGTTACGTTCACAAATTTTTGTACCCCACTAATGTAAATTTCTAGATCCTTCTCTAAGAATGGAAATTTGAGACCCTAGCCATGAAAAACCGAGTCAATCCCTTGAGTTGCATCTCTTGCTAATTGGTACATATATTATCCTTAATTTAATGACAAAAGCAATGACATAAGACCAAGTAGTTACCCTATTAAATTAGTACTAGTATTTTGTAAGAGCCGACGTCACTCGGAGCTTATTTTTTTAAGCAATTTGGATTTTGATGATGATTTTGCCTCAAAAAATTCAAAACAAAAACTCAAATATGGTATTATCCATGAAAAGGGTAACCAATCCCCTAAATTGAAGGAAATATCAAACGTGCAACCTGTAAATTAGGGAATATATGCATATTCCCTATATATGCATATCATCGTATCTGTAATTAACGTACATATCAACGTATCAAAAAATTTAACACACACACATATATGTATGCATGCATCAGTACTAGTAACCAAGGGTATAATGGGTCTTCCATTCATTTACAGGATGAAAACATAATGATTCAAACCCACTAAGACGAGAACATAAATAAGTTCTCCAAATAGGATGGTTGATGCCATAATTGTATTGGTTTTAATTCAAAATTCTGATAAAAAAAACGTGCTTAAATTTCATAGTCACATGGATTGAATGTTAGAATTGGGGTTTCTTTTCTTTTTCACGTTTTTACACAAGTATATATTTTGATCACGAGCCTAACGGGAGTGGTCTTAGTAAAAAAGACTAGCACACCAGACTCGTGTTATACAAAGTTTATCCACGTCTTGTTCTTATAGCACGGACGTGAGAGTTGGGATATGTTTAGACGACTCTGGTGATCGGGCCAGCTTACATGTATCTCGATTAACTGAGGGTTCAATTCCATCGTCCACTGACAAATGACTCAATTAAAGCCAGGGCAAAGCCATATATAGACTTACCGCAAAGGTTTTCATAGCATCTAAAAGGTTTCAAACCCAAACTTGAGACCTTAGAAACAAACCCCTTAGTAACAAGCGTTGAATATTAATGACTCAAATGACAACCTCTTTTTTTTTTTTATATCCTGTGAAAGTCTGTAGTTTTACTTATAGATTGTGAGCTTTGAACCACAGTCAAATGACTCAAATATATGAAAGTACATGGTGCCCACTAGTACCGGACCACTCGACTTGCATGATAATTGCATAACTCCTAGCTCCCCGATCTAAATATTATGTGACGTTTGTTTATAAGAAGGAAAAGACAAAGCATCTTTCGATGTTAAGAATGTTGTTCAAACAAAAATGATGTTAATTATTAAGAGTAAAATTCATCTTTACGTATTGTATAGTATGGTCCGGATCCTCACTAGTCCAACATTTGGACTGAACGAGACAATCCGCATCTACACTGTACATCGGTAAAATCAATGGTTCAAATTTGCTAATCAACTCTAACCGGTAAGGGTTTACTGGTCAGAGTAGATTAGCAAATCTAAACATCTAATTGCAGCAAACAAACAGTGCAGATGAGGACTGTCTCCTCCGTCCAAAAATTAGTATAGAGAGGTTCTTATATTACAAATTAACACGCTTCTCCCAACATCGGACAATTTTCCCTACTTATTAGACTCAACCCCACTAGCTTCTAGAATTTCGTTTTTTTTCCTCTTTTAGGCGTAATATTGATTTTAACATCTAGGGTACTCAAATTTGAAAGTGTCTTCTGCCTAAAATTATTGGAGCTTTGAAAAATTGGCCCTGTGACTGTTTCGTCATTACTTTTAATTTCTAGTCCTAGTATGAAATCACTTGTTTCTTACATCTCTTGCTCAGAAAGGTTCGTTCCAATTTTACCAAAACAAGGGCACTCATAATTGAGGTCAATTCCTATTAGGAACGTTATCTTGGTGGTAGATTAATTAGTTGGCAAAATGTACATCTCGGCTTAAGTATTCGCTCTTTCTCACACGTTTATAAGGTTGCGGGGGTGGCTCAAGCACTAGGCTGTTAAGACTTGTGTCTAAGGCCTCCAACTTCGTTAAATATTAGAATTGTTGACATTACAGACTAAACTATTTTTTGAGTATTAGCTTTACATCTCAGAAAAAATATAATGTTTAAAAAAACAAAACATATTAGATTTTGAAATATTTAACATCAATAATTCAACTATAGGCCTCATACTCGGACCTCCATTTAGGTTGGGCCGCCCTTGCATGGTTGAACCAGCCTGCGGCAATAGTCTTCTGAACCAGACAGTTTTGTACTGCTCATGTCTTGGCGAGCGACTAACTTCTTTCAGAATCTGTCATGAATCTAGAGTCTTTATGATCACGCTTCGGGGGAAAAGCTACGATTGTCGCCCTCTCCTTGCCCTTGTTGCCTAGAAAAATTATTCCTCTAAGGAACTTAAGGACTGAAAATCAATCAAAGTTGGAATCCATTCCTGTGCCATTGGTTTAAGGATTTTTGGGGTTCCTCTTTATTCTTTTTTTTTTTTTTTGCATTTGTTAGTTTTGCGTCAAATTTCTTGGATATTTTCTAAAATATAAGGGTAAAAGTTCTAATTTTACCCAATTCTAATTTCTCTCGTTGGGACAAACTTATAATCACCAAAAGTTTGAGGCAAAACTAACAAACGCAAAAAAAAAAAAAAAATCAAAAAATCGAAAAATCTTTTAAGTCAATAGCACTGGAATGGGTACTAAAAGGATTCACGTGATTGGTTAATATGATGGATATTTTGGAGTTTATCCTTCTAATTATTATTATTATTTTTTACAGAGTTAAACTAACTGCAGAGAATCTCGTGCAATATTGAATGGTGTTGGTTAGAATCATGTCACGACCAATTTTTTAATGCTCAAAGTAAGAATAAAATAACTAATCTAAATACTATGTCAAAAATAAATAACGTGAAATCGACATATTTTTTTCAAGTATGCTACAGGTATAATAAAAGTGGACAACACGGATCTCAACCGTTATTTTCAGCAATTAATGGGGCAGATTTGAAATACTATTTGACCCGTAAGAGAGTACTCTCACCGGTCAAAGAGTATTTCAAATCCGGACAATCGGAAAACACTTTTGGACGACGAGAGATATGTTGTCCACTTTTATTGTCCATCTCTGTCCACTTTTATTGTCCATTTTTGTATCTTTTTTATACGGAACATTGTATGTAACGGTACTACAACCAAACCTAAAATTTGCTACAGTATTAAAATGTTATAACAAAATTATAAATAAACTCAATAGATTCTAAAAGACAAAAATTAGCATGTGATCACATGGTCTAATCAGTCTGTTCCACCATAATCGCTTTGATTATAAAATTCCAATGATAAGACATTGTGTAAACATTTAATCACCTAACCGTTGAATCATCATATTTTTATGCTCACGCCAGAAAAATTCAAATTTGTCCCATGGTGCATCTCCTTTATATATAGTGTCCTGAAATCATGGGTAGAGATCATTTGCAACAGATCATCAGCAGCAATATACAGGGAAAAAAATAGGACCCGAGGTCTCTGCTGTCCACAGGACAGCATGCCTTGTCGACCCATCCGAGCCATTTATCTCGACAATTAACGGTTTAGATGGAGAACAAATTCTTGCCACCGGTAAGAATTCATCTGCTAATCTAAACTGTTGATTGAGAAGCTAGATAGCTCGGATGGAGAGTTGGCAGCGCCTGCCGTCCCAAGCCTCCAATTCAAAAAATAGCCCAAATGATGTGAAAATTTTGCGTCAAATCTATTGCAAAAAGTTGGCTAGTTGGCTTAAACTTTTCTTTCCAAAAAGTTCACAATTTTTGCAATTAATTAGCTTTTGATTTTGGTACAAGCCAAAAAAATGAAAAACCATTAACAGCTTGGAAAGTAGTCAAATGGGTTTGCTCTCTCCTTTTTTGTGGCCTTCTACTGATAATTGCACACGCATCGCGTATGCTCTAGACGCTAGTTATTTCGAATGACTCGACAATGTGACCCTTTATTCCAAAATTAGCTGTTACTCCTCTACGTCATTAAAACTTATTGCAAAATAGGAGCCGTATCTTGTTATAGTTAGAAAAAAGTAATTTCGCAAAACACTAAATGATTTCAATCTCTCTCCACTCATTACACCTGCTGACATCATCAAAATTAAACTAAACTATCTAACCAAACACAGCCACTATTTTCTATAAAAAAAATGTTGGGTTCCATTGTTAGAAATAATTTTTTGAGATAAAAAGAAACAATATTTATATGGTTTCGTATTTCTTCTTCTGTCTTTTAATTTAGTCAATATTTTTTAATTTTATCTAACTTTTTAGGTATGTCTAACACAATGAAAACATACCACAAAAAACAAATTTTATATAGAAAGAATTAATTCAAAAATTAAAATATTAGGTAATTGTCTTTCTTAATCACATTGGTTTTGACCGTATGCATCCAATACAACTGTCACAATTGCACACTAGAATCTTGATTATTATCTTATCGGTCTTGCTAACCGCTGTTTATTAAGCGGAAGATAATATATGCATATAATAACAAATAAGTTGGGATACCGATACACATTTCACATATATGAATATATTTTAACAGATATTAATATTTTTTTTTCGAATATCAATACACTTTCTGCACATTATTCTCTACCCTACAGGCTGAAGTTAGTATTTTCCCTATCTTATTTTATTGTTAAAACATCTGTTGATTCTCGTTCAAGAAGTTGATTAGGTATTGCAGTTAACACACCACTATATAAATGGAGTAGTACTATATATTAAGAGAGAAAAGCCGAAGGGTTAGTCCGGTTGGTTAGTGAATTCGCTCTCCACACAATTGATCAAAATTCCATTCTTGGGATCAAATCGCAAGAAAGTAATTTTTCGTGAATCTCCTAATCCCGAGGGGAATATACGAGACGTACGTAAACTGGTTCAGACACTCACGACACGAACCAAAAAAAAAAAAAAAGAGAGAGAGAGAGAGAGAAACAAGGTAGGGTCCACCAAGGGAGCTTCCTATATTTGACCTGACCCATACCTTACTTTTTCGTGTAATTTTCAGTCAATTGCCCAATACAAAAGTTGAAAGTCCGGCCACAACACCCAACCTCACCTTGGCCTGCATCCATTCTCTCTCTCTCTCTTCCCCAATCCATTTAAGCCCTTTCCCTTTATCCCTCCCCTGCAATTTTCCGATCACTCTGTTTTACAAACACAACTTCCCAATTTCAGAGAACCAGAGATGGGTTTCTCAAAAGAAGGAAAACCCAAAAGAGTAGTGAGAGGGGTGAAGACCCTCTTCTTCTTGTTCGCCATGTTGATCTCTCTCCTTGTGCTCTCTGCCCCGGTGATCGTCGCGATAGCCGACGCCCTCCTCCCGTCGGCTCTCCTCTCCGCCGGCTCTCTCGCTCCCAATCCGCCGCTCTCTTACGTGAATATCTCATCCCACTTGAGGAATTACGATTTCCGATCCTCTCTCATCGATATACCTCTCATCTCCCTCGTCAGATCAGCTGTCATACTATGTAAGTCAAAAAACAGAGCTTTTATTCGGAATCTTTCTCCCAGAATTTTGCGGCAGTACATTTTTTCAATCAATTATCATCGGAAAATGCTCGTCTAGCTCTCGGAAATTCGCACAGCAATCAAGTTCGTTCGTATATCATTTCTGCTTTAAATTCAGACCGAGTTTTCATTACGTTATTTTTGGAATTTCCGGTACTCACGAGTTGCCAAATCAATTGATACATCCAAAGAAAATAACTTGTTAATTTATAAAAAAATACGGTAATGGAAACTCAACCTCCATGTCTCATTACTGATAATGATAATATTTGCATCATTTTTGTATTGTTTTTTTTTTGGAGCATTTCTGAAAGCTTTTGGAGCACTGGTTCTGATTATGTCATTATATCCGTCACAGCTTTGACTTTTGAATGACTTTTATAAAGCTACTTAAAAGCTAATTCTTCGAAGCTATCGATTGACTATAATTTTTTCAATTCTGCTTTAAAGAATTTGCATTTGCCAATTTTAAATTTTTTTCAAGAATATTACTCCATCTTTGCTTCTGAAAGCTTCTAGAGCACAGATTCTAATTTTGTCATTGTGTTTGTCGCGGCTTCTGCGTTTTAGATGATAATAATAAAAAATATATGTTATAAATAATGTCATACAACAAAAATACATTAGCGGAAACAACACTCATTTTTTACTACATAAGGCGATATATTTATTAGTGTGAAACTCAACTTAAAAAAGTAGTACTACATTTTAATGTTTCGAGTCCAATACAAAAATACACTATTTATATAACAATTCAACATGCACAAAATTACACGGCTTATAATTTTTTGTGATCGGAAAACGACTTATAATTTCATGCCGGCATTTTGTATTCTCGCACAATTTGTGCCAAATTACTATAGGCATATCCTAATCTCATGTGATGACATTGACATATATGTTACTAATTGTGTTTTTCTTTCTTTTTTTTTCCTTTTTTTTATAGGTGTCTATAGTTTCTGTGACGGACCGAGTCTTTCAAGGGGACCTTATTTGGGTATTACAACGGTGGTTTCTATGGCTTCATTGGCTTTCGTATCGTTTAAGGCTTCTTTTGTGTTTGGCAATCCAATTATCGGTCAAGGCGGACACGGTGGAGCTATGGAGGTGGCTTTGTTCGTTTCTTCGTTGGTTTTGGGTGTAGGTCACGTTGTCGTGGCATATAGAACTAGTTGCAGAGAGAGAAGGAAGCTTCTCATCTACAAAATTGATATCGAAGCTGTAAGTCAAATCTCTCTCCAAATTCACCTAATATATTCAAACAATGAAGTAATATTGCTAACAGGTAATTTCGTGTCATTTTCGTGTTAGTCGTGTCATTTTCGTGTTATGCATTAGAATCTTATTTATGAATTCCCATAATATTTTTCAACTCACCAAATTTTCGTGTCATGTGTGTCCGTGTTGACATGTCAGGTCAAAAAGTTCTACTTTTAGCAAAATTTTTATTTTTTTAACTTGACAGTTCATCAAACTAATTTGTAATGTATAAATTCACACAAAAAAATATTTATTTTCAGCTCAATTATATAGATTTATTTTATTTTTCGTGTTCAGGCATGCCCACCCCTAATAAATAGGGATGACATATATCTTTTTCCGCATAATTTTGCCATGACAAATTTTCTAACTTACGTAACGTTATTCCATTCCATAAATATTGAATTTCGTTATTAGTAGCATAAAATATTGAAGTTTCAAACTCGTAATTTAAATGAAAAACCAATTTGGTTTAAATAAAACCGTAAATCGGAATAACTGGACATTAATCATACATAAGGGCCTATAGTACCACATCTATAACATCGATCTGGTTTGTGCCATATGGCGGTATCTCATGGGTGATGATGCACATAACCAAAATTTTTAATATAGTCGTTATCAATACCAAATTTTTTATTGTACCAAATTATCAATGTGTATAGGTCGATTTTAGAGAAATTGCAAGCTTCAAATGGGGAAATTTGGACCCTGGCCCCACTGCCACAATTTTCAAATATTGCATTCGTTTGACATTCAGCTTAATTAATGGATCCTACGCTTCCTCTAGAAGGCGGCTTTTTTGACTAAAATTTCAAACCTTAGCTCACACTTTGGAGGGGAATGGTATTCGTATACTCCGAGCCGGCCCAAGCATAAGTCCATTATAAAGCCTTAGCGTTAGGCTTTAAATTCACGAATGACTTATTTTTTAGCTGCTAAAGTTTTGTATGCTCTAGGCCACCATACTTTGCACTACGATTAAATTTCCTAAATTTAATTGGCTCGGAAAATTATTCACAAAAAATGTTCCTCTTTTGCCATAGGCTCATAAAAGAGTATGGTTGCTCCGCATATGCATATACCGAGTTTTATACAGGTTGTTCTCGAATTGATTTTATTAAGATTTGATAAAATTAAGCCCCTGAATTTTATCCATTGGTGAAAAGATCTGATAAAATCTTAGATTTTTATCAGATCTCTTCACCAATGGATAAAATCAAGGACTTGATTTTTCATTCAGGAACAACCCCAAAATCTTAAAGATCTATGGGAGTGGTATTTTTCTCAGTTATAACTTCTAAGCCATATTAATGCCCATTTCACGGTAAAATTGTAGAAACAAAACTTGTAAATCACATCATTTTTTAATAATTCTCTAGACATGTTTTTATTTGTATCACATTATCGTTGTGACGCCATGAAAACTTCTTTTTTGAATTTGGCACCCTCCATCAATGAGAAATGAATGTATTAATTGCCTAGAATAGAGACCTAGAAATTAGGACACCAATTTTTTAAATTATTCACATGTTTATTCAAGATTAAAAAAAAAAAACATGTTTATTAAGGGGGACCTTAAAGCCGCCCAAATCCCTTGTCTTATCCCCATTTGACTTTGACCCACACCTTGCCCCACAAAATTGTAATTTTGTACTTCAATCAAACCTCTAGTAGGTTCATTTCATTTCAATGTGATCATAAATTTTCTGCACCGTGTTGTGCACAGCACCCCCGCAACAACGAAAATAGATTAGATGATCAAAATAAAATCCGCAGTGATGACCACAAGTCCCGATAGAACGGTTCAATTAATAGCACAGACTGAAACCCGCATTTCTTTTTTCAATAAGTATATTATCTTTTAGCGTCTGTGAAACCCACCACTAAAAACAAATAAGAATAGCAACAAGCATAAACAAATACTAAGGTCAAGGATGAGCTATTTTGTGTCGCCAACCAATTGGAAAAACAAATTGGAGCCGCGACAAGTCTTTGGATATATTCATTTCTCACTTGCCCGTCCATATAAGGGAAGCTGGGGGGTGCTGCACAGCCAACTGCTGTGCAGCGTGCTGTGCATGCGCGGCGCGGCCACGCCGGCCACTTTCCGGCGATCCGAGACGTTCACCGGATACCTCTCGTTGAGTACTATAAGTGTTTAAAAAATCAACTTAGCCGGATATCATTAAGTGCCTAATCGGAACACAAATAGATTGAAATGAAATGGAACACAAATGTACATAAACACTGGATCCAAATCAATAAACCCATATAGGAGTGGATTCCGCGAGTAGTCATATTGTCATGCGTGGTATCACTTTTACACTCGTTATATAAATGTAGATCTGTGTGTATATATAAATATTCAAGAAAAGAGGGGTTTATGGGGCTCGGGGGATGGCGCAGTGCACAAAATGCACTGTACCGTGTAGTGCACCATCCGACCGTCCATTTCGATAATGGACGGCTCGGATTTAATCCGAGCAGTGAATTGTATCCGACCGCCGATTGTTTGGATTAAATCCGAGCCGTCATTGTCGAAATAGACGGCCGGATGCGCATCGTGTAGTGCATTTTCTCCACTACAGGAACCCCTCGGCCGGGTTTAGGGATCGACCAAAAGGTTTATCACTAGATTTGATTCACACACACAAAGGAACTTTGGACCGACTACTAGTAAATTCTTTGCAAACCAATCTGATCTTTACAGAATTTATGCTCACTTTTAGTTCTTTGCACATTACCCACAAAGCAAAAGGGAGTGAACCTTGGGAGTATTTTTGTTTTCTCACTCACATGGTGGTCGGTGCAGGTGTCGGCATGCAAAAATGGATTCCCGAGGTATTACAAGATTCTCCATCAACAAAGAGTCAAGTAACACTCAAATATTCCCAACATGGATTTGGGATTTCGTACTATTCTTTTTGGCAAATCACAGTTTCCCAGAGCCAGGTTTCAGGTACTACTTTGTTTTCCAATAATCCTTATAATGCTCGTATATTTAAACGAGGAACACAACTCCGGATACAACTGCGTCTAGAACTGTTCCATGCATGTGAATCTACATATATTCAACCATTCCGGATACAATTGGGTTTAGAGTTGTGTTCGGAAGATGTGTTCGTAGACTTTTCCTGCAATCACACACTAGTTAAACAATTCACCCCCTCACTAGTGGTTAAGTGGTGACTTCGTGACAACAAAAGGATTGTATGAGGATACGAGCTAACATGACTCGTTAAAAAGCTTATTTGAAATCAGGCTGATAAATTAGCCAAGCTTTACAGCATTTCAAAGTCACTAATTCTCTAAGCTCGAATCAAGAAATTCGAGCTCAAATTATGATCAGATGGTACAAATTCCGTTCGAAATCGTCTTGAAACACATTTCAAAATTCATACTACATTTTTTAAGTCAAGTTTGAATAGGTTACAGCCTAATAAATCAGAAGATGAATTGGAACTAATCTTGGAATTTTTCTGTAATGGCTCTGGTTTTTACAGGTTTATCCAAAGGAGATTCTGCAACCGGGAGCTCGTCATAGTATTTAGGTATAGCATTTGGGTGTATACATTATTATACACCCAGTTCGATACAACATGATATGTATACAGAAACATTGTAAGCTTTTGTTCATTTTTGTTTCATTATAGAGGCATTACCACTAGGTCCTCGGAGATTCGGGAGGCCTCGATCCATCCTCCCCAAAACATGTACAGCTTTCTTTCTTTTTTTAATCCCTAAATATGAAAGAATTTTCAGATGAGTAGTAGCAATTTGAACACAAATTTCATACTCCAGTAGTCCAGTACATATTTTGTTCGAAATTTAGAGCGTTTCACTTTTATTAATGAACACCCGTCGAGATGGCTCGTAATTGCATGGTGAACTGGGCTTGTGAGAAGTCAAATCCTGGGTTCTGCATGCAGCCATAGCAACAAGAGATACAAGAGAGTCAGAGGCAGCACAACAAATACAAAGAAAATTCATCATTACATAATGTGTCTAAAATAGCTCTAAGTAGGACAACCATGGTATATATCGGACTGTCTCTTGAACTGGCAAGACTTACAAGGCCTTCACTGCTGATGCGCGTGCAATGAAGCATGTAATGCCGACAAAGCAACACGACACAGCCATGTGATGGCACGAGAAAATCAAACCAAACCAAACCTTGAGTGCGAGTAAAATATGACACAGATCAAGAACACAGGGAAACTTATTTTAAAAACTGCAAAACTGACTTTCTTTTATATAAAGCTGAAGAGGAGAGGGCTGTGGTAGTATTGGAGAGATTAGAGAATACAAGTTCTGTCGCACAATAAGAAAAGCTTGAAAGGGAAAAGGCACTGAGCATGACGAAATCGGGCAAGGTCTCCATATCGAGAATTGCAAATGCACAAGGACACCTCATATGTAGGGATGGCAATTTCCCCATATCCAAAGGATACCTGCCCCGCCCCGCCCATATGGAGGCGGGGTTTATCCAAAAAATTCCCTAATAGTAGCGGGTATGGTGAGATTTAAAAAATACCCGCTCGGATATGGAGCGGGTATGATTTTGTTATCCCCACCCCCGAATCCCCATACCCGGTTATATATACTATATAAATTATACATATGCATATAGGTAAAAAAAAATCTTGAGTATTATTTACTTACAGAAGTAATTACTTGTAGAGCAAATCATGTCAATTACTACATATTATAAACTACATAACAATATCATAATAGATTCTAGTTCCTAAAATGATGTTCTTGCTATAGTTTGCTCTTTCATTTTATTTTTTAAAATTTATTGGTTTATTACTTTATGAAACTTAGAAATTTATGTTTGCTTGGATTGGTTTGTTATCGTACTACTGTTATTTTTGCTACATTTTTTTTATTAAAATAAGATAATTTGAAGTTTTTTACTTTATATTTTTGTTGGTTTGAATTATTGGGCTTACACTTTGGTTTTATTAGTGACTTCTTTTATATATTGGTTTGGATATGGGTATATTTGGGGAAACCCCGATATCCAACGGGATGCGGGTTTTGTGTTTTATCTAGTATCCCCAACGGGGATTGGAGTGGGGATGGTAAAAGACTCCCGAATTGGAAATGAGAGACAAAATAGGGTTTCCCGATCCATACCCTACCCGTTGCCATCCCTACTCATATGAGTCATTCCATATTCCCGCCTCATTAATACAGAATAAATTTCGACATTCCGATCGAGCCCCTTTGATAGATACGACATATCTGTAGGTAATGGTAAGGAACAATGTGTGGGGCTCAGAGCAAACAACCGGGCCTCGTACATAGAAGTCGAAATGCGACATCAGCAAGTGAGAGCAAAAGCTACGTACTCCTCCTATGCTTCCTTTGTTGTGCAATCCGGGTCACGCACGCACTCAAACACACACAAGAAATCTAAGGAAAAATTCCGTCCATCTGTATATATTCTCACATATACAAAGACATAAAAAAAACCTCTCCAGGGAGCAATAACCGGCTCCCCCCTCTCACTCGCTAAACTTGTCCCGCTCACATTGTGCTACCACACTAAATAAAGGAGACAACAAGAGTATATATAGAGATACAAATCCTAAACCCAATAGGAAAGTCTAAACGCAATAGGAAATCCTAAAGGCAATAGGAAATCACTCCCATCCGGGCCTAAGCCCATCCGGCCCACACGGGGTGGAATCCTAACAAATCACCCCCCTCCACACCGAGTGGGCAAAGTTGTCTGCAACACCTCCATGTCGCCACCTCCAATCAGCTACCTCTAGCAAGCGCCTGTGTCACTAACCAGTCGAGCATCCATGCACCACCAACAGAGTACAAAAACCCGAAAGAGTGTATCCTTGTAAGCTAGAATCCGCAACCAATCAGAAAAACCGAGTATCGCACCCCCTCAACTAGAATGCCTCCACTCGCACACCTCAAACCCGAGGTGTCCGCGCTCCCCAACCGGAGCGCCCGCACCCCCTCATCGAGTGCCCGCAGCTTCATCGCCGCGCTCCGCCACTCTAGCATCCTGTTCTGTCAAGAGAATGCAGCTACCCTCTGCTCACACCAGAGGCTCACTTCTCCAAATGATCTCACACACCATCTGCGATGAGGCTGACTCCTTCTCTAACACCGCATCCCCCACCGAGTACCTCTGCACCCCCAAAACTGGGATACACCTCTCTTGAATCCGGGATGTGAACAAATTCTGCTAGATCTCCGTGGCTCAAACTGATCTACCGCTCTGACAGGCGCCTGTGTCATTCCAAACAAGCATCTCCGCACCCCAACCGGGCGCACCACTCAAATGAATGTATCCCTGCAAGTCAGATCTTCCGCGGTTGATCACAATCCTGCACCCCCTAAACCGGAGTGCCCGCATCCAAACTCGGATGCTCATGCCCAATCACAGGACATAATCCGTGACTCCATCTCTCCACACCATCATGAGCGCTCATAACTGGAAAGATAATCCGCCACGAAAACACAGAAGAAAGAGAATACCAGGATGCATCACCTGATCTCCAGCTCAGTCCCTCCGTCCGAAGCTCTCGTAAACAATCCACAGCAACCAGTCACCTTATTCTTGCTAGCTAGCATTCCGCACACTCTTGATTCGACTCCCAGCGCATCCAGTACCATCCCGGTCGCGACTCCTCGATACAATCCCGCGCTAATTCTGTGTGCATCCGCAACTGTCGCCATTCCTGCTCATGTCACAAACACCCATACTGTCTGACCATGCCTGACATCAGCTCCATCTGCCACTGCACTCCCACAAGCCTGTATAGTGGCCCATCATCCAATCCAATGCAACTCGAATCACAACTGCAAATCCTGATGATAGGTCTTCAAATCCGATTGAACCAGACTGCCTCCGATCACCGCTGACCAACTCCGATCTGTCACCCTAGTAAGCGTTTGTGTCATTAACCAATCAAGTGTATCCGTACCCACCAAACAGAGATGCAACACTCGAAAGAATGTATCCTTGCTTACTAGCTTCTCCGACTGATCACCACGACTCAACCGCCGCGAATCTGCAATCACCCGATTGCTCCGGTCAACCTCCGATCTCTGCAAAGTCTGTCCAATACTCCTGGTGTGTAGCTCTTCCAACTCCGTGAACAAAACTTCTGTGTGACTTCGTTTTTTTTTTTTTCCGTTCTTGAATCCGTGAGTTTCAAGAGCTAATCCAGTGACCTCTCGCTCTACTCGAGCTCTGATACCAGTTTGTTGTGCAATCCGGGTCACGCACGCACTCAAACACACACAAGAAATCTAAAGAAAAACTCCGTCCATCCGTATAATATTCTCACATATACAAAAACATGAAAAAACCTCTCCAGTGAGCAATAACCGGCTCCCACTCCGGCGGGGGGAGGCCACAACCGGCTCCCCCCTCTCACACGCTAAACCTGTCCCGCTCACATTGTGCTACCACACTAAATAAAGGAGACAACAAGAGTATATATAGAGATACAAATCCTAAACCCAATAGGAAAACCTAAACGCAATAGAAAATCCTAAAGGCAATAGGAAATCACTCTCATCCGGCCCACACGGGGTGGAATCCCAACATCCTTCTAAGGCTCAAAATTCCCGAGCTCGACTGAACAAGCTTTACGACAGTTCTTTACTCACAAGAAGAAGATTGGTAAGAACTTATTAAAGGCAGGAGAAAAGAAGTACCATTTAGGTGCTGCAAACTTAGTAAGATTATAACCAACAAGCGAATTGTTGATTAGTGGATGAATAGAATTGTAAAAAAATTAAGCTTGAAAACTCAAAGAGTGACACAATGAAGTTTGCAGCACCTAAGAATGGCAACAACAGTGACAGAGAATTGGTTTGTTTATGCCTGGTAATCACCAGTGGATCATGCAATAAACTACCAAGGAGATTAGTACAGAAGTACCGAAAAAAGAAGAATGATATTCGAAACGATCTAAAAGCTTCAAAAACAGCTTATCATAGGGTGCCTGCGGTACATTGATCAGTACATCGATACGTACTTGTAACATTTGTTCAAACAAATTTCTGTAATGAAGGCGTCCCCCTATGTGTCATTGTGCAACTAAGATGGAACAACAAGCATAATTAAAGAAAGAGATGCTCCATATTTTTATTGAAAAACATGGACTTTTTTGCCCCAAGGCTTGCCATTTTATTCATGACGCAAGAAGGTAACAGCTTAAGAAAGGGTCTCCAAAAAAAAAAAAAACACTTAAGAAAGGAATTAAAAAGGGTAAATATCTTGGATAGCCCCTCATCTATCAAGTTTTATCACTAAACACTCTTCATCTAAAAAAATCTTTTGCCTGCACCCCTCCATCTATTGACTGTTGACAAACTATTATATTGGAGAATCTAGCTTTTCTAGATCAAACTATCCCAATTGGTAATCTACAAACGACAATACCCCTCGCTAACCATTATATCTGCTCAAATAAGTTCACACCCTTCTCTCATTTCCTGTTTGCAGATTCGTAGGAGTGAGCATATAAAATGGCAGCTTTGGAGGCATCACAAAACTAAATTTTCAAGCGAATCTTTCTATAAATCGCAAGAAACTAGATATATGTAATCTTTCTATATATATGTGTGTGTGTGTGCGTGTGCGCGTGCGTACTCTCAAGAAACAGGGTTTAAGGGACAGACCAAAAAAATTATTATATAAATTTGATTCACACCCGAAAGTAACATGCACCGAGTAAATTCTTTGTAAACCAATTCGATCTTACAGAATTTATGCTCCCTTTTAGTAGTTCCTTGCAATAGGTTACCCAAATGGTGTACCCATAGCAAGGCTGTTTTTTCATATTCTTTTTGGCAAATCATAGAGTTTTAGAGCCAGGTTTCGGGTACTACTTTGTTTTCCAATAATCCTTTTATTCTCTACTTTGTTTTCCAATAATCATAGATTTTGAAAGGGAGGGATCAGATGCATGCGGGTGTTTGGGAAAAATTTGATGCACTCTCATTTTGATGACGTGGCACGTATTCATTGGCTGGCTGCAAATCAGCTGTTTGCAGCCCGTCCGTGAATAAGTTTTTCTCAATATATAGACCCTCATTTATAAGGTTGTTGGGGACCCCGAATTTCTCAGGGCCGGGCCTGGGTGTATACATTACTCCATTATACACCCAGTTCGATACAACATGATATGCATACACTGTAAAGAAACATTGTAAGCTTTTGTTCATTTTTGTATCATTATAGAGGCATTACCACTTGGTTCATGGAGATTCGAGAGGTGTCGATCCATCGTCCCCAAACATGTACAACTTTCATTCTTTTAAAATCCCTAAATATGAGAGAATTTTCAGATTAGTAGTAGCAATTTGAGCACAAATTTCATAGTACATAATTTAGTTCAAAATTTAGAGCGTTTCACTTTCACTAATGAATACCCGTCAAGATACAGAAGAATTTCAGCATCGTGTCCCCAAAACCCGTCCTTCCAGCCAAAAATGACAGGAATTCATCTCTTGAAAACCACTCTTCCACCGATACAATGTGACACCATGATTGCTTCCAAATCTAATAACGACTCCCCATTTCAGAGATATACGGCCTGAACTTAGGAGAGAAAAATTACTTGCAAGAGAGTGGCAACTGTACCCAACAGCTGCCAATTGGTTTAGATCTCCAAAGGGCAAAATAAAACTACAAACAACAAAGCAAGCCAAGCAACAGCCAGCAGAGCAACATAAAGAAGGACCCTATTACATGTAGCACATACTCATTGTCGTACATAACCCAGAAAGGCTAATGGTTTTAAAAACGAAAGCACCCTTGGGCATTGCAGCCTAAACTGCAACCATTTTTTAGCGAAAAGTTTTCCTAAACTATTTTTACCAGACTACATCTTTTACACTGTAATTCTTCCATGTAATCAATCAATCTAGCCTATAACTGTCGAGCAATTCCCCGTATGAAGGCATTCTAGACTAAAAGTAAGATTTGTCAATAAATTACACGAAACTAGGGTCATGTCAAATAAGAACTTCACAATTTCACATTCACAAATAGAGGACCAAATACAAGTACAAAGTTCAGATAACAGTTTGCTTATGGGCTTAAGTTTAAGATTGAGGTCAATGTTGATTACAACATACAGGGTTTGTCAATCAGATCTGATCCCACCCATGAATGTCCTCGGATCAGGGCAGTTTCCACTGAACTGGGCTTGTGAGAAGTCAAATCCTGGGTTCTGCATACAGCAATAGCAACAAGAGATACAAGAGCGTCAGAGGCAGTGTCATGCTTATAATATGTCCGACAACAATTACTAATGGTACTGCACCTAACAAGAAAAGCATTTGTTAAATCGAAGTTACAACTTCCAAACTGCATGGCTATCAAAATCAAGAGCTATGCAATTTAAAACTGATTTTACCCCAAGTGTCGATGACTATGAGAGGCAGAAATAGTAACTAGGAACCAAATGAACTAAAAGACCAAACATAACCGGGAGACTTGTATATAATCACACTGACAGTGACCATGATATTAGAAACATGTGAGACACAGGTTTTAGAAAACATATATCCACCAACCAATTGCAGACTTTCTAGCCTGTGTTTCTTCGACTACCATCCTGCCATGCAGCTATAATCCATCTTCGACCAAAATAGGATTTCATTCCTAATCATACATTCTACTAAACTGACAGATGCAACTGAACCTCAACCAATGCTCAAGTTTATGGTGTGATGTACTATTCCGGCTGGCTCTAAAAAACCCTGTCAAGCCAACTAAGCTAGTCTCATCTGCGAATCACTTGGGACAACACCATTGATATGTTTTCTCCAGTTGGCTATAACCACAGTGATTCAAACGTGAGAAAATAACCCCAATCCTAATGACCACAATTCTCATTCAATTCACCACAGAATGCAATAAATACCTCTTAGGCTCTTAGTAATGCCAAACATGATTATCAAACTATAGACAACGAATTACGAATCCCGCAAAATGCAAATACTCTATAGGCGGCCAGAAAGACAGCTATATCTTTGCTTGCACTGTATTTACCTTCTTTTTTTTCTAACTGCCGTATTTACCTTCATTGCCTACTATTTCAAAGCATCATAATAATCTATATTGGATTCATATTAGGATATTCTCAACTATTTATCAACTTGTCTCTGCACTATTATACATGTAAAATAACAACCAAGGCCCTCATTTTTACTCCAGACACCCTCAGACTACATAAACGGCAACACCGGTACTTAGAATTGACAAAAAATGCCTGCTACATCTGATTTCTGATGGATCTGCAACTAATCCAGAAATGGATCCGCAACTAATCCAACACCAATACTCTAGCCATAGTAATAGTCTAAAACAATAACAAAACCCTTCAACCTCGTGTTAGTGTTCTGTGATTATTTCCAAAGATAAAGCATCTCAGCGGCTAATTTCAAGTTATGATAACAACCAATACAAAGGTGGAACTGAAAATTTCCAATTGCCAATCTGTTAGACATCATGACATGTACGAAGGACCCCACACTACTGAATGGAACAAAATATACTATGACCAAAAAACATTACAATGTAACATTGGTAGATCACCCTCGAACTAAAAACCCTACAATATGATTGCATAAGTTACCTTTTGTTAGAGATCTCAATACTATATTACAACAGAAACATTCCAACTCATTCAAGGTGTTTGCGGACATCACCTTGAAGAATAGTACTAGTGGTGGATAAGATTGGTGCTAATTTCTAGGGTTCCTTTGTTCTTGATGAGAAGAGTGAGTTATCTTATTCTACTGACATGTCCTCAAAATAATCCCCTTTTCTCCATATTTATCTCTCTTTTTTTTTTTAATTTATATTAAATGTATCCTCCTCGCCCCTTCAAATTGGAATGATTCAACAAAAAAATTCTATGCCATGTTTCCTGATGGGAACAGTTCAAAATGGAAAATTTCACCGCGCCTCAACTGAGACATTGCTTTAGGATAGCTACCCTTTCTTAACTAATTAAGATAATGAAATTCTTTTTCCGATCAAATCAGGATACGAATTTTGCTTGAGAGGAACATTCCAGGAATGCTCTCACACTGTCCAAATCTATAATTTCCTATTACCCCCCCCCCCCCCCCCCCCCCCCAACTCACATCAGCTAACGATATCACCAACCAATTCTAGTCACGTCATCGCAAAGGCGGGTAATGAGAATAGCTTATTGCGAATCAAACATCAGCAAAATGAAGGTACAATAAACCCAAGGACAAATTTCATCATCAAACTACCAAAGAATTTGACTGACCTCCTCTTGAAATCTCTGAAGCATAAGGCGCTTCTGCTCAAGGTCTGTTGCATAAGGATCGAGCTGGCCCTGTCCCAGTATTGGCGAGGCCCATGTCTGGCCTTTGTCCCTCTTCTGTAATGTTATGTGCATGATATCATCCTCTGCCACACAAAAAAAAAAAAACTCTTAGTTTACCATCCTTCATTAAATAAAAACCTAAATATTCCAACACCCAATTGCAACATTTGACCAAAACTGCGATTTTTATATATTGCCATAAGTTCTAACAGGAGATATAACTGCGTGTACCTATAGTCCAAAACGAACAATCAGTTTTCACAGGGCTGGTGAGATCATGCTGTAAGGAAAATAATTAGACACCCACAAATAAATTCTAAATTCATCTCAATTAAGGTAGAAAAATATGTACAAAATGTGTAAATTGACTGGTACGTACGTTGAGATAAGGAGGATTGCCTTTGATGCCAACTTCGACGTGTTTGGACTGAATCTTGCAGTGGAAGAGCTTCGTGGGTACGTTAGGAGGTAGAGTGATGTAGATGTTGATCTCTTCGAGTGTTTGATCCCACTCAAAAACCTTCTGACCTGAAACAACAAACACAACGCCATAAAATTCAAAGAAATCAAGTACTGAAATTTTACAAAACTGTCAAAATCTAGGGCTTGGATATGGGTTATGCGCCAAAAAGGCTGGCACTGAGTAATCAGATTTAAGAAAGAAACGAGAGAGAATCGAGCGGGTAGAGAGGGAGGGAGGGAGGGTAAAGAAGACAACGTACCGCCGTGGAAGAAGCTGTGTCGTTTCTCGGGTGCCAATTTCTCCGCCATTGTTGTAAACTGGAACAGGGAAGCGTGGATTGACGGCTTTCCCAATCGAATGGACTTCCTTGAAATTTATTCCTTTCGTTAGAAAAAATTGGTTTTTTTATTTTTTTCGTTTTTTTTATTCAATTTTTTTTTACATTTGTTAGTTTTGCGTCAAGTATCTTTATTCAATTTTTTTTTGCATTTGTTAGTTTTGCGTCAAGTTTTCATGGCTTATGGATTTGTCTCGTCGAGATGAATTCAAAGAGTATAAAATTATAGTCAAAAGTAATATTTTTTTAATAAAGCCGAAAATAAACCAAAATAAATCAGTTTATTGGTTTAATTTTGGTTTTATTAAAAAAAATTAGTTTCGATCATAATTTTATATTCTTTGGATTCATCTCGACGAGACGAATTTATAAACCACGAAAACTTGACACAAAACTAACAAATGGAAATGAAAAAAACCAAAAAACCAGTTTTTTCTTTTTAGCCAAAGGAGGCCACGACGATTCGAGGGTAAGATTGTGAAGTTAGAGCATCTCAAATAGCCTCACCAATTTTTTCACCATATTGGCCTGAAAAAGTGCCAAAACCTATTTTGGCAAGCCACCCAAAATGCCCAACACTCACTAGCCTCACCAAAATGCCAGAATCGTCTTCCACCTGTCTGACGTGTGCGCTATACGCACGCAAGTAGATCTAACTCGCCGGCACGCGCCACCTTTGACCGGCGTGTGTGACAGCACCGAAGCTCCGACGGCGACGGATCTTGCACCAATCGTCTCGTCTCAACGTCGGCTACACTGTGGGTGTCTCAAAACAATTTTAGCGTAATTATCCCGACGGACCTTTTTTTTCAGCGAGCGACGGAGAGAGAGAGAGAGGGCCGTTGGCGATCTCGCCATACCTCGCCTGTTGTGGTGAGGTACTGTAGCAGCGATTTATTTGTCGAGGTCGTTGCCGAGGCTACTGGGTGCCGTTTTCGGGGAGCATCTCGCCATTTTGGTCTCGCCGGAGCTCTTGGCGAGACCGCTGGAGATGGTCTTAGAGCAATATTATAGATTAGTATAGGAAATTCCCATCACTTATGACATATTTTCAGTTTGGTGTCTTGATGGTTGATGAGTGATGATAGTAAAACATTTGGGTAAATTATGCTTACCTACCCTGAGGTTTCTGTCAAATACACTGACCTCCCATATCTGGAAATTATTATCACCTCTCTTACTTTACAAATTATTATGCAGATAGTGACCTTGTCATTAAATTTGGTTTAACGATGTTAACTTTGATAAATAAAATACTGTTATACCCTTAGTACAAATAGTTTGAATTAAATTTGCCTCCCTTGCTTTATATTAAAATCTATTGTTATATAATTAACATATCACGAGAATTACACTGCTTAAGCACAAGCTCGTAATTGTTCATTAAAAACTTGTTTATATTTATTTGTTATATAAACAATTTAAACTTGAATATTTTTTGAATGCTCATTAAAGATCCAAAACAAGCTTGAGTATTACTCAGAGCATCTCCAGTTCTCCACCCCTTTACCCAAATTTGAGAAAAAAATTTGAGTAAAAACTTGATTTGGTATGGAGCACTCCAATGGACAATAGCAAATCTAGGCATAAATTTGAGTAAAAGCCTCGTTAATGGCATTGTTGTAAATTTGAGGTGGAGGAAATAGCCTTCAAAATTTGACGTTGGATCTGGTTCTCCCCAAATTTGGTGAAAATTTTGAGTAATATCAAATTTAGTGAAGGAGTGAAGTGGACTTTTTGGTTTTTTTTACTCAAATTTTGAGTTTGATGTAGAATTTGGATAAGGAATGGAGATGCTCTTAGCTCGTTTCAGCCTATGACATGTAAAAAAGCGAAGCTACTAAAATTGGCTTGTGTACAACTTGATTAAAATGCACTTTAGATTGACTTGTATTGTAAAGCTAAGCTTCAACTTTTTCAAAAAAAATTCTAGTAAGTTTGCAAACCAAGTTCATTTATCACCCCACTCATCGTCAACTTTTGGGCAAAATTTCTTTTACAAATTTCATCTAGACCAAGCATTAATTGATACACTCTATAAAATTATATTTTCTCTAAAAAAATAAATTGCCTGAATTATAAAATAATAATAACTTTTAAATCTCTTAATCACTATTGGTGACTTGTCGTCAGGTTACTCCAAAGTCCAAATAGCTCCACATAGCTCCAATGGTTATTACCATCCGTAACGCCCCAATTTTTGGACGCGTTAATTTATCATTTATTAGAAAAATATTAGTTTAAGTAAACTAATAAAAATTTTAATCTTTTAATTATTAACCTAAAGGATAAATCTGATCGTTACATTAACAAAATATCTAGGTGTGAGTCTTAACAGAAATAGAACTTTAAACTGAAATTACAATTTAAATAAACGGAGCCTCTAACTAGTGTACAAATTCCAAGCCTCCTCCTACTCAGTCTCAACGGCTATCTTCCCCGTCTGATACTGTTCACCACTATCTGTCTCAGTACCTGGCATAAAACACCGTGAGAGATTGACTCTCAATAGATAATCCCTACCTTTCTAATTCATACATTACACATAACAATATACAATTCGAGTATAAAAATGATAGTACGAACAATCAAATCATTTTTTTTTTACTAGTTCACCCTATGTGAATTCTAAGATTCTTCTCATTTGAGAAACTTTTCCTCCCATAAACTCCAACTATGACCATCCTGTGGTTTAACACCCGTCTTGTTCATCTTGCGTCGGGGTCCTAAATGAATCCACCTAAGTTAGATACCCTAGTGTGCTTCATTTATGACCATAACAGGAGGTATAAGTAGCCACTAATGTCAACAATGTCGTGTCATACCAAAATTTCGATCACACAACGTTTCAGAGTCCTGTCGGCCGCCCTTAGCCAAGGGTTCCGCTAGGGTGCTCTAAAACAATGAATGTGAGGTCCCCTCAGGCCGCTCCATTCCTAGAAGTCCTGGTATGTTGCCCACATAGATTTTGGGTTCCATCAGGCTACTCGTCTCCCAAGAGCCCTAGTAGGCCGCCCTTAACCTTCCATCTATTTATTATTAATCCAGTTGTCTTATTAACGTCTAATTCATTTGCCAACCATGAGATCCAAACCTAATGTCTTTCCTAAGAGTTAAATAACCAATCACATAGAAGTTCATAACTAAATCGAAAACATAATTAACAAGATAAACAATCCATTCATCTCACCTATCAATTAACATTCTACAGTCCTCATGTACCTATATAAGTCTCGGGGGGCTAATTTATAAAACTTTAGGGGTCGTGGTGTAATTACCCAAAATGCAAGAGGTCCAAATGTAATTTAGCAAAACTTGAGGTCAACTCTCACATTTAAGAAAATTATTGGGTTTAAGTGTAATCACCAACTCATTGGGGCAAATGTGATAAAAATGTAGTACAAGGGTAATTTTAACATTAAACTAGTTCCAAAGGTATTTCCGTAATTTTACGTTGTACATGGGCAAATTTGTTAACCATTTAGTAGTCACTATAGACGCTTTCTACCAGTAGAGAGTTATCTTCTATCGGTAGAACTTCGATCGGTAGAACTCCTATTCAACAGCTTTTCTTAGTTTCTTGTACTTTTCAATTGGGCTCGATTTGAGCCTTCAATACACTTCAAAACTAATCTAAATCACTATTTATACTTTGGGTTAGAGGGGAAGATATATCTATCTTTGGTCCGGAAGAAAAACTCGGTGGGGGAGTCCAGTAATACTCCGATTGGCGGCGAAATGTTTTGAGCAAAAACTTTGGACAGCGATAGCGAGACCAAAACTCAATCGTTTCAGACGATTCTTGTATCTAAAGCGAAGTACTTGAAGTGTTCTACAATTTTGGTGAAGAAGTCTAAGCCAAAAAGTTGCTCTCTACGATAAAAATGGAGATTTGCACAAAGTGACTGTGCTGCCTGAAAATATTCGAACAACAAATTTGGGCTGCAATATCAGGGTCGTTCCTCAACTGTTTTGGATGATTCTTGTGCAAAAAATGAAGAGCTTAAAACTCTCTACAAGTTCGATGAAGAAATGTAAACTCAGAAACGAACCAAACTAGGAGAAAAATGAAGATTTATAGAGGAACAGTGAGCTGTTTGGAAGAAAAAAAAACACCATATTCGAATAGGAACTTCGGGCAGGGATATTGGGATCATTAATAAACCGTTTTGGGTGGCTTTTATACCTAGGTAAAAGAAATTGAAGCCCTCTACAACTTTCATGAAGGATCCCGAGCTTAAAAAGAACTCAAACTAGGAGAAAAATGTCAATTTTCAGTGGGTGTTCAAATTGTCCTCACTAAAATGGGTTTTTCTCTCACAATTGTTATATACACTCTCACTCTTTGTGCTCTGGGATGGTGATGGACGAAAATGTCCACATAAGTAGATGAAGGGAAAGGTAGGATGAGAGAAGGTGATAAAATGCATGCAAAAGTATTGGAGGGATGGATCAGGGGAGGACGTAGGATTTACTACAAACGGGGTCAAGTATCTACAGTAGATCCAACATAATATTTAACCAAAAGATATTTTAAGTATATATAATAAAAAGTACGTGGTTTGTCAACCATAACATATCATTTCGTTTATAACTCGCCCCGACGATTTTTCATATTGTGAAACAGATTCATGATAGTCTCATTTGTAATCCTATCGAAAATCTCTCGCTCAATGTACACAACCAAAACATCGTGCATCCATTGGTCACCCATCCGGTTCCGACTTCACTTTTCTTAACCTCGTGAAATTTCCTTTGAAATACCACACCCCCAAAACACCCGAATCCTCTGATTCCTTTCCGTTCCCATTCGAAGGAAAATTGTTTTACCCAAATATCAGAGAGAGACAAAGAGAATCATTGGTTTGCTCAATCTTTTTTCTTTTCTTTTCTGTTCTTACAGAGAGAGAGAGTGGAGTTAAAGTAGTGGGTGTAAAAAATAAAATAATTTGGTGTGGTTGTCCCTACCATTTTACATAAGAGAGAGAGTTAAAAAATTCTGGAACCACTAAAAAAGAAAAAGATTAGAGGTGATCCGGAATATTATTTGGGCAAGGTTATAGTTATTTCATGTTACTTGGGGCAAGATATAAAAAATAATCTATGGGTATTAGGGTAAAATTACCAAAATGTCCAAAATTATATATACACGGCGGTAAAAAATCTCAATGACCCATGTGCCCGCCCCTGGGATGGATGGTGAGCACATGATGGCCTTGCAAATGATTTGGATTGGACAGGTATTACAACCTCACTCTCTCCTTTTCCCTCTCCACTTGATTCTCCCTCCCTCCCTCCACCCCCGGGCCAAAAGCAAAAAGGAAAAGAGCAAAAAAGAAATGAGGGAACAAAAGCAAAACCAAAAAGGAAAAAGAGGGTGTTTTAATAAATAACATTATTATATGTATATGGATGTACATAGTCTAGGTAAATAATCATGGTTTGGGTTAGTCACAATGGTTAAGTTAGGTCTAAACTTTAGGTTAGTTGGTCTAGTCAAAATCAATGTGTTGGTCAAAATTAATTTTAGGATAGCCAACTAAAGTCAAAATTGGGTTAAAAATCTAATTAGGAAAATTAGTATTTATAAATATCACAATGGTTCAAAAAAAAAAAGATCACAAAAGTTTACTTTCAAAAATTTGAGATATTACACCATCGGTTAAAAATTTGAGATATTCAATAGCCACTGTTGACCAAATACTTTCATGAGCAATAATACTCAATAGCCACAGTTGACCAGAATACTTTCATGAGCAATAATACGTAACAGTATGAAGTTTTGCGGTTTTCTGTAAATTTATTATTATTATTTTTTTTACTTTTGAACCGTTATTGTCTCTTGTACTTTTCTTTTATTATTAATGCAATATGTTTTTGTTTTGCTTCTTAAAAAACTCCTAAAGCACCTAATATTGCAAAACATCCTTTTGGGCAATATTTTGCGCGACTGCAAGTTCTTAAGGGGTTGATTGGATGCGGTAAAAAGGAGCCGAATAACTTATCCGCCCGGATAAGGGCTTGACGTGAAAGGTTTGATTTGGTTTGGGTGCACAAAATGCACCCGTATACACAAAATGCACCCGTATAAGCTTTTCCCCCCTTCCGATTTAATCTGGCCGAAGGGGGTGTGGGCAGATTTAGAAGGG
Organism: Vaccinium vitis-idaea; assembly: GCA_963854785.1. Classification (NCBI taxonomy): domain Eukaryota; kingdom Viridiplantae; phylum Streptophyta; class Magnoliopsida; order Ericales; family Ericaceae; genus Vaccinium; species Vaccinium vitis-idaea. Next base: position 36,239,410 of record OY978224.1, on the reverse strand, counting down.
TTTTGAGGTGTCCAACTACAAACAAAATTTTTTTTGTTTGAAACGGTGGGACTTTGGTTTAAAGCACTTTTAACCGTCCGATCGAGCTGATTTTTTTGTGGGGCCCCTCGGAAAAATGTTCTAAGAACAATGAACGGTTCGGATCACTCGTGTGGGACCCAAAAGTGGGTTCCCGAGAGGGCTCGGTACATTTTTTGTACCCGTAGGATTATCGTTACCCGGTAATCCTACTGGTACAGAAGATTTTGTACAGAAAATGTACAAATTGCTCTCAGGGACCCACTTTTGGGTCCCACACGAGTGATCCGAACCGTTCATTATTCTTAAAACATTTTTCCAAGCGGTGTGATTTTGGTTCAAGCACTTCTAACCGTCCGATTGAGCTGAAATTTTGTGGAGCCCCTCGGAAAAATGTTCTAAAAATAATGAATGGTTTGGATCACTTGTGTGGGACCCAAAAGTGGGTCCCCGAGAGCGATTTGTACATTTTCTGTACAAAATCTTTTGTACCAGTAGCAGGATCCATCGTTACCCAATATACAAAACAAAAATGCTAGAGGCACACAAATTGGCACACCATAAACCACACAATCCCGACAAAGAGAAAGAAAGGGAGAGAAAGCTCAAGGACGGAGACCGAACCAGCCCAGCACCCCGCCGCCGACGTCCTCCACTGCAGCCGACCACCACCACTAGCGGCCACCAGAGCCCCAGCGACCCGACTCAACCCCGACTCAACTTTGTTTGCCTGACTCAGACTCGACCAACTCCGCACCGACGCCGGAAGTGACTTGGAGGCCATACCCATCGCCACCAAGTCTCTCTCTTTCTCTCTCTCTCTCTCCCCGAACATCTGTCAATTTGATCCATTGATTTCCTCAAAACTTAGAAAAAAAAATTAAGGTTTGTTGTGAATTTGGAGCCGTTAAAAAACGAAGAAGGTGAATTTCAGGGCAGAACGCGTCGGGGCTGTGGTGGCCGCCGAATGTGATGGTTGCCTGTGGTGGAGGAAGTCAGCGGCGGGGTGGTTCGATCTTCTTTGTTGCCTTCGCCCTCCCTCCTTTCCTTGGTTTGGAAAAGTAATATAGTGGGGGTGAGCTTCAAAAGTTCTGTTTTGTGTTTTTTTTTTTTAATTAGAAAAAGATGGGACCCACTTGCCACATGGAATTTGTGTGGTTTGTGATGTGTTTCTTTGTGTGCCTGTAGCAGGATTCTATACAAAAATCATATTACCTCGTGAACTGTGAATTACCACCATCCATGCAAATTCTAATAGCTGACATCGAAACCAAATCGGGTCACCCAATTATTGTACCGTTAATGCGCGTAATTATTTCACTTTCTTGTCCTTTTTCTTTTCCTCCTCCTTTCCAGATTCCAAACACGGTCCATTGCACTGCACGCTGCCCATCGGAAAACTTGAAGTTCCTAAGCGCCATTTTGAAGTAGCCAAGTCCGCGGCAGAGAGAGAGAGAGATGGAACATTGTTTCGATTCACCGGAAACCAAATCAGTCGAGAAGCAACAAGCCCTATCGTTGTCATCCAACCCTGAATTAGACGAAGTGGAATGGCTTCCGCTCCAGAACCACCCCGTCTTCTCCTCCACCACCACCACCACCACCACCACCGCTTCCTGCGCCTCCGTCAACTCCTCCACATTCCGAATGCCGACGAATTTCCTTGCGTGGGACGGATCCTCTCGCCTTTACTTCTGGGACCCCGACAAGCAGTGCCTCCATCGGATCTCCATTCGCTTAGGCGACCCCGACCACTCCTCCGTCCTCGCCGCATCCCCCTCTAAGGTCTTCTTTCTCTCTCTCACACACACACACTTTGGGAAGCTCTACTCTAGTCACTGTAGAAGGGTAAAATTTGTGCCGGACACACGGCACGCGAATTGAGAAGACACGTGGAAAAAGAAATGTTTAACCCTTAAAATAAGTAAGGTTAAATTACAAAACCTTGGGATTTATTTAAAGGTCTAATACCACGAGACCTCGGATAGATCAAACACGAGCGTGAGGACAAAAGATTCACGTAATGCAATTTTAGCCCAACGTGGCTCGGACATAATTCGACAAGGATTGGAAAATAGGCCGAAACGTGGCCCGATCGTGCCACGGCTGTCCCACCAAAGTCCTCGGACAGGAGGCGGTAATAAAGAGATCAATTACGATACCCCGGCCCGGAGAACGGGACCGAGATAGACGTCGATTTCCTACACTGGCCAGGACGATTTGTTCCGCCCTGGCTGACTTGGCAGGGTGAAGCCATTTAGAGGCTTGGTCACGGTTTTGGCACGACCGAGGAGGTCATGACAACACCGCTTCTCGGGATTTTCGGAGATTTTGTGGTTTGGTGTATAGTTACTAATTTAATATTTTACATTTATTATTCTAAATATTTTACATATATATTTTATGGAGTAGTCCCCAAGTAAATAATAGAATGTGGGTTAGTTTAGACCATCTCCAACTGCCTCTTCAAAACTCCGGCGAAGACAAAATGACGAGCCGATCTCCCATTTCCGGCGCCCAACAGCCTCGCCGTCAGCCTCGCCAAGAAGATTTTCGCTACAGTGACTCGTTGGGGTGGGCGAGTCATTGTATCCCTCGCGTTCTCTCTCTCCTCGCCGGCCAAATCGCGGCCAAGAAGCTACATCTCCGGCGAAGACGAATCGTTCATCCTAAAGTTATTTTGATACCAGAGGGATGTACCCCTTGTCAAGACGATTCTACTGGTGCAAACCCTGTCGCCGGCGGCGTACTGTGCTGGCCGCACGCCCCGGACAAAGGAGGCGCATGCCGGTGAGTGAAATTTACTCGCGGCGCGTGTGATGCACGCGCCCGTGCGGCGAAGAAGAAGATGACGCATGTTTAGTAGATGACGCAGAAGAAGATGAAGATGAAGATGACGCAGAAGAAGATGGCAAGTGACATCTCCGGCAAATAGCTAGATTGCTGCGTGCTCTTGCCTCATGCCGCTAACCAAAGCCCCTTTTTCTTGCCAAAATGGAGATAGAGATAGCTAAACTGATGGAGATGCTCTTAGTCTCCTTATATTTCTCCACAATATCAGAGGTGGGAGTTAGTTGCAACCCACTAATACTTGAACTCCTAATTTTATTCCATAAAATCTGTCTATTATCTTTATGCGTAAAAAATTAATTTGTAAACTTAAGTCTATAAATGCATGCATTGTTTGTACTTTAAGGCCTCGTTTGATTCGCGGACTAAAACATGTAGGATTGATAGTCCTGGGATAAGTAGTCCAGGACTATTTGTCCTGGGACTAATTTAGTCCTGAATCTCACACAATCCCCTGTTTGATTCGTGCAGGATTAACATCAGGATATCCCATGTTTTGGCTAATCCCTTGTTTGGTTTCCTAAACCAAATTTCAGGATTAATATCAGGACTATCTATTTCTCTCTCTTTCCCTCTCTCTCTCTTTTCTCTGTAAAAAATCCACTCAATAGCAAATAGTCAGATAGTAAAAAATCCCATGTTTTTCTCTCTTTATACCATTGAAAAAATGTTCGTTTAATTGTTCAAAAGAACCTACGGTCCTTACCGTCTTCAATAGTAGATAGTCAGTGTACACACTCACAAAGATGTTTTTTGAGACATAAACTAAGAATATCAAATCACCAAATTGATTAAAGGCTAATCAGCAGTGGAGGGTAGCCTTTAAGGAGAATAAATACGAGAATTTCAAATCATAAATAAAATACTAGCTCACCCATCTCGGGTGGCACTCACAAAGATGTTGCGTTGCACCAACTAGTATAGATATAACGTGGTACTTGTGCAAGCACATTAATTTTTATATTATGCTTGATGATATTACATCTAATTTAAACGAAAAATTAGCAATCTCAACCACCTCCATCTTTTCTTTTCTTTTTTTCATTGGCTAAACTGCTCCTGAAAGTCACCCTTTTTTATGGTGAAGTGAATACCAGTCATGATAAGTACAGTATACACAACCAACCAAAGTATTTTAAAGTTGTTCACTATGCCTTTTTTAGCATTGAAAACTAATTTCATCAGGGGAATCATTCGCATTATATAGGTATACACAGTCAGTCAAGAGACTAATCATCAAGCCAGAACCTACTGTAATATCTTATATAAAGGCATGCTAAGCTCATAGGTTCACAAAATCATGCATCAAAATCTTTTGAAGGGCAAGCCACAATCGCAAGATTCGAAACCAAAATGTCATATTAAAGATGTTCAAATGGATCGGCAGTGAGTAAAACTTAGGAAACATTGATGTTGGGATAAAGTATTTACAAGTAATCCGAAAAATATGAACGAACTCATTGGAGATATCAAAACCCACCAACAATGGCAGAAATTTCACATAAACAAACACAAAAAACACATAAATTTCGAGTTGTCTCCTTCATTCAATCGAAGAAAACGAGATAGAGAGAGAGAGAGAGAGAGAGAGAGAGAGAGAGAGAGAGAGAGAGAGAGGAGTACCTGTGTTGAAGCTTTCAATCGCAGATCTGGGTTAGAGAGAGAGAGGGAGAGGCGGCAGAATGATGAGAGAAAGAGACGATGGTTTTAGGTTTGATGTTGTCCATGGCAGTTTTGTAATATGTGAGCCTCCCATACGCGTGTTTTTTGTCCCGGACAAAATTGTCCCCCCCCCCCCCCAGGTATTACATAATACCACACGTATTGGATTATAACTATCCCGTTATTGTTAATCCCATGCCATTTTTTGGAAACCAAACAAGGGACAGTGCGGGATTAGACAAAAACAGTCCCATCCCACCCTCCTAATCCACGAATCAAACGAGGCCTAAAAGATACAATTTTTGCTTATCATATTTTTACACTATTGCCTCTTGTTCCAATTACATATTTTCGGACCAGTCTTTCTCATATATTTGGGAAACAATTTGGTTTGTGAGTTTACTTCACTGCACATAATGAGACTTGTAGGCCGTTGTATCTTGGGGAAGGAGCATCATTCAACTCCGTGTAGAAGGGGGTGTATCTTTCCTAAGGAGAGCGCTATTCGCGTGCCTCGACCATCCCACAGGCTTTTTTAATCCTTTCTCTATCTATTTAGTTTCTTGAATGTGATTGATTAATATTATATAGTTTTATTATTCTACCAGAAATTCCTATTTTATATATTTTCTCCAATAGGAACAAGGGTTCGTTGCGGAGAGGCACCCGCGGAGTAAAACCCGCGGGACCCTCCTACGAGTGTCGCGAGGGACAGCGGCCTGCCAGTACGGAGGTATATTTGCGCACTTTTTGTGCGACCCATGCCCATAGTTTATTAGTCCACTCGGCCCAGAAGAGAGGGAGTGGCCTAAAAATAGGGCATTCTCCCCTTATTGGGAGAGGACGATTAGACAGATTCAAAGGACGATTCTAGAGAAAGAAACACTCTTTCTTGAGAGAAGTCGCACTTGATTCTTGCTCTAATCGGGTTGACGAATTCCTGCCAAGGGTTCCTCCCTACTGTTTTGCCTTGTTCTTCACCAGTCCATAGATTCTCCACTTAGCCCCATTATCTAATCATCCATTATTCTCATAGTCACTAATTTGTTGATTTACATACCCTACGATTTCTCCTTCTTACAGTAACATAATGAGTAAGCACGAGGGGGAAGAGGCTTTTGAAAACATGCCAAACTACTAAAATTAGTGAGAGCGAGGATTGAGGGTGGGAGTGCAATTACCAAGTATCCTAATGAAGGATTATGTGACTTAGGTTCTACTTGCCCTTGAAGCGAGTAATTCCAGCTTTAGCGGTTGGGCTTTATCAGCTGCATATTTGGGAGTATTGGCATTTTTGAACAAATTATCAGGAAACACACTTCTGTCACCTGTATTGCTAGATGTATTAATGCATGAGAAAACTTTGTTGCCTGCATATCCATGGGGGGTCTTTAGGGACTTTTCACTTGATTTGTTGTGCATTCAAGGTTTTTTAACGTCGAATCGATTCAGTCTCGTATCCAGTTGTAGAAATATAAACCCTGGTTTGTGAATTTGGAGTTTAATGACACGTATTTCAACTGATGTTTTATTTTACCCTGTAAACTTGTCTGGCACATTACTTCGCCATTCTCCCTCTTTAGGTGTTTATGTTACTGGCTGCCGCTGGTAACTAAGATATCTTGGTTGACCCCAACAATTTAGCTTATATATGTTTTCATGGTACCTGTGGGCTATGTTACCCAGACTCTTCTAAAAGTAGAAAGCACCGGTGTCGGACACTCAACACTCCGACTTGGGTATGGGATTCATGTCCGATGTATTTGGTTGGACACTCACCTAGAAAACATATTTTGCCAGTTGAACTTACATTGAACTATGCATATAACTCTTATAAAATGCATGGAATGCCCTAACCCACATAGTAAACACCATTTATCCTAGAATCCAAAAGAAATACATCGAGGAGTACAAATATTTTGCCATGTCCCTGTGTCCTTGAGATGTGAATTAGATAAATAGGACCCTTAGACATGTACCCTCACCCGACACTCGTACCGGAGTCCTCTGTGGGCTCAAAATGGTGCATTAATCAATTGTAGTTTGAAGTTTCATATTTTGGTATAATGCTTTATGGAATTTGGTGGTATAAACTGACCCCGCTAGAATCTTACTGGTGCCACCGGTGTGCATATGTTTACATCAGCGAAAATATGCCCGAAGTTTCATGGTCGTGTCAAAACTTGCGAGCTCCTGTAACTACTGAGTTTCTTCTTCCCCTTAAAAAAAGTTTCTGCACCAGAATCAAGCACTACTTAAAGAAGTTTGGAGCTGCTGGAGCAAATGAATGTACGAGTGACATGCCTAACTTTTTAAACCCTGTGGCTTAAGCGGGTGAATTTTAATCTTGAAAGTTTGGATTGTGTTTATTTGTGTCAAAACTTGCAGTTTGTTGGTTCCTCCTGGTTTTAGAATATGGATGGAGGGTTTATTTCTTGAGTCATCATTGTTATCAACAGCAAGAATTGAGCATGGACTCGTTTTGTGAAAGCTTAGGTTTATTTCTTGAGTCATCATTGTTATCAACAGCAAGAATTGAGTATGGACTCGTTTTGTTCAAAGCTTAGTCAGTTTTCAAAATAGCTATACCACTGGAATTTCTAGTAAATTGGAACCCGAAAGACTTTCCTTTTAAAGCTAGTCGTTTTGGATTAACTTTGCTCTTGCTTGCTTGTACATGATTCTTTTGTAGATTTCCTCTTGGCTTTTAATTGATCTTTTTAGATTTACATCTCATGCTTCAGCATTTGTGTATTGTATTAGTTTGCAAGTGTCCAGTTGAGGATGCTAGTTATTCTTATAGGTACTGCGAGCAGATGTGCGACTCAAGTTTGTGGTTAGTAAGGTCTCCATCAATAGAAATGGATCAGCCCTATTGCTAGCTGGTCCAGATGGTCTATCAGTCGTGTACCTCTATGGGTGTACTTCAACGATAGATGGCAGTGGTCCCAGTATATGCAGGTATGGCCAAAAGCCCCTAACTGAAGATTATAGAGCTTGCAAATTGAAACATTGCTTTTTGGTTACATTAATTAATGATTATAAAAATCTATGACCCACAAATTCTGAGATTTGTTTTGTGTATTAATTTGTACACAGGACAGTTTCAATTGGCTCACAAATTTATTCCAGTGGCGATAATGTCATACAGACATTACAGATGTCGTGGCACCCTTGCAGCGACACCCATATGGGAATTCTTTCTTCTGATTCGGTTTTCAGGTACTATATTCGTCACTGTTAATTGTTTGGGCATGATGACCTGTCGTTGGAAATAGATTACTTGAAGCATAAGCCTTATTCATTAAAAATCCTGGTGGGGGAACAACAAAAATGCATTGTTGGCAAGCTATAAATCCTTTACACAATTCATTGCTTATTTCTTATGTTACTGTGATTATTAATAGTTTAGATAAGAGTTATTGGCACTTAAATATGCTCTTGGGGTTGCTTTTTTTCCCCGTTCCTCACCTGCATTTATGTAACTTATTTAATCTCTTTCGTGTGATAGTTTGGAACAGGAAGGAGAAGTGTTTGGAATTGACTAAACATAAAGTAGTACATCCGTGATCTGATGCCATTATAGCATGCTAACGGACCTCTGTCTAAGCTGCTTGTTCCACACTATTAGAATAACACTAGTCATGTTTGAGCCACCTCTTTTCTTGAGCTACTTTCAATGCTTTTTGTCACCCCTCTCTCTCCAAAACCCACCCTATAATATCCCTAGGCACCCTATGATAGGCCTTTTCCAAATGGTTTTCATAGATTTGGAAAAGGCCTATGATAGGGTGCCTATGGATGTTATATGGTGGGTTTTGAAAAAAATGGAGTGGCAAAAGGGTATATCAATGTGATGTAGGGACTTGTATGAAGGTGCCGTCAGCCCGTCACTACCATTAGATCACCAACAGGGGAAACGAGTGAATTTCCAATCACAGTAGGTTTGCACCAAGGGTCAGTCTTGAGTCCGTACCTCTTCGCCTTAGTTATGGATGAATTCGCCAAACATATTCATATTCAGGAGGATATCCCATGGTGTATGTTGTTTGCAGATGATATTGTCCTAGTAGATGAAACTGCTAGAAGAGTTAGTGCTAAATTAGAAATATGGAGAGAAGCATCAGAGTCAAAAGGCTTTAGGATAAGTTGAAGTAAAACTGAGTATATGGAGTGTAAGTTTAGTGGTAATAGAAGTGCTCATGTAGAACGAGTAAAGATTCAAGATCAGGAGATACAACAAAGTGATCATTTTAGGTATTTAGGTTCTATTATTAGCAAAGATGGTGGGATTGCAGATGATGTGACTCACAGGATCCAAGTGGGGTGGCTCAAGTGGATAAGTGCTACTGGTGTACTGTGTGACAAGAGGATACCCACAAAATTAAAAGGGAAATTCTATAGAACTGTCATAATACCATCGATGCTTTGCGGGATAGAATGTTGGCCTATCGAGAAACAACAAGTGAGTAAGATGGGTGTAACTGAGATGGGAATGCTGAGATGGATGTGTGGTAAGTCTAGAATAGATAGGATTAGAAGTGAAACCGTTTGTGAGATGGTGGGTGTAGCACCTATAGAGGAGAAGTTGCGGGAAAATAGACTAAGGTGGTTTGGACATATCTACCATAGACCTGTAGATGCACTAGTTAAGAGAGTTGATAGAATAGATTTGGGTAGTAACGTTACAGGGAGAGGAAGACCCAAATTGACATTAGATGCTATAGTCTGCAAGGATATGAGTACTCTAAATCTCAATGAACATGTATCCCTTGATAGAGCTCAATGGAAAAAAAGAATTCATATAGCCAACCCCAATTGATTGGGACACAAGGCTCGGTTTGGTTTGGTTACTTCTAGTGCTTTTTAGCATTAAGGTGAATTGATCTAGTTACGTTGCATTGTGTCAAATGTTGTACATCATGAATAGCTATAGATGTATAAGAGAACTATGCATGTGTAGAAGGCATCAAAGTCTTCCACCAATAGACAAGGGAACAAAAACTGTAATGTAAATGCTCCTATTATACAAGGGAACAAAAACTGTAATGTAAATGCTCCTATCCATCAATCACATGAAACACTTACCAGATCTATGAATTAGATCTATGAATTAGTTCAAAGGCTGGTGAACGATACTTAGAACCAATGAGGAGGAAAAAAATTATGCCCGTAAATATGAAGAGGTCTCCAAGTTATCAAAATTCCATTGACTTTCTTCATTCTCCCCATATAACCCACATCAAGGCTGGAAGCATGTAGAAATTCCAAGCTATCAAAGTTCCAATGACTTGCTCAGTTGCTTTTGCCACCCTTGTGCCCCTACAAGCATGTAGAAACTTTGACACACTCCTAGGGAACATCCACACGGAGATACTCCTAGGGAACACCCAGATGGAGATAACATGCTTACAATAAAGGGTTATAAATATGTGGCTGCTGCATAATGAATCAGATGATGATTTGGCAGCTTCTCCAGTTTGCTAATAGAAAACCAATTCACATGAATTTTTCACCCTCGTAACGAGATTATCAATGATAAGTAGTTTGCAAAGAGCTAGCACAACTGAAATAAAACCTTGGACGGAGCCTCATTCCCTAAAAGTCTGTGTGCTTCCCACCAAAGCTTCTCTTAAAAGTATATTTCACCTGAAATTTGCCTTATTTCAATCCCATTAAGAGCAAAACCAGTGTTTTAAAAGTCGCTAGACAGTCCCAGGTCGATCGGCTGCCGACTAGCGACTAGGTGATTAGTGGGGGATTAATCGGCTAGTCGGATTTTTTTTATATTTTCCTTCCTCCTTCATAATTAGAATAACATAAGTAGCACAAATCATCAAATAAAAACATGGAAACTAAGTAAAACCAAATAGTTAGTTAATTACAAAGTTCGACGCACTTAAGTTAAAAACCAAATGAAACTAAGTACCACAAAATCACTAGTCAATCACTCCTCTTCTCCATATCCCTCCAAGACATGGTCTCCTTCGGACTCAAACTCATAATCCTCATCTTCCTCTTCCTCTTCGTTGTCATCTTCCGACACAAACTCTTCTTTATCTAGTTCTCTCACATTTCTACCACTTCTTCTAGGTTGGACGACCTCATCCGCTCCCATAGCTTCCCCAACCATATCCCATGTAAGTTCTGAACCCGGCTCAATTTCATCGTTACCGCCTTCAACAATCCATCCCTGTGCATTTGTTGCTTCACTAGTAAGTAAGACATCCCTCTCCTTTACCTTTCTTTTCTTGTTGAGAAGTTTGGCATTGAATTGGACATACACTAGATTGTTCAACCTTGTTGCATCACGTTTATTCCTTTTCTTTGTATGTTTCTATACATCAAAGAAAATTCTCAAGTTAGTATAATTCTAAATTCTTACCCTTCTTAAAAAATTACAACATATAATAGAGAGAGAGAGAGAGAGAGAGAGAGAGAGAGAGAGAGAGAGAGAGAGAGAGAGAGAGAGAGAGAATATGTACTTACTCTCTCAGAGGTGCTCCAATTTCTCTCACACCCGGATGAACTCGAAGTCAAAGAGAGAATTCTAATGGCCATTGTTTTAAATTTGGGTCTATGATTGCCATAGTTAGACCACCATCCAACTAGTCATGCAAGAAGCACAATTCAATTAGTATTAACTGTAAGTTACTTGATCAGACTTGCTCGAAGACGAACAAGATCGCAGCAGAAGCAGCAGTCGACCAGAGGTAAGTCGATGGAGAAGATAAGAGGGAAAAAGGGGAGTTAGGGTATAAAACCCATCCATAAAATTACATTATGGGCCCAAAAATTTTACATATTCTATTTTTTACCTCGACTTTTCCTGATTTATTCCGATTTTCACCGATTTATTCCGACTTGTCGACTACTCCGACTAGGCAACTAGTCGCTGACTATTTCCCTACTAAGTCAGCCAGCGACTAATGAAAATGACTATCCCCTAATCGCCTCGGTGAGGCACCGACTAGACCGACTTTTAGAACACTGAGCAAAACATCATCTCCCTCTCCTACCTCTAGTAACTCAGAGAGGAAACCTAGAAGGTCCATCACTCCACCTCCAAGACGTCAGAACCCATTCGTTTCTCAAATAGCCTCTTATAATGCTTGTTTGTTTATTGTTGTGCGAGCCAGAGATGAGACGTACTTGTATTATAACATGCTTGTACACAATCAATTTATGGGTTGTTGTGCAAAGTGCATTCCAAATACCTTTCATTCCCTGTAGGACTATGCCAATCGTCAAGACATAACAACCTCCATGTGTGAACAATCACCCCCAATTTGGTTGCACGAACATTCTCCAACATTTGTCCTGGTTATGGGCCAATCTTCAATGCTATTTCCCTAGAAGAGCTTGATTATAGATTTCAAACCTATAAAACCCAATGGAAGTTAAAATTCAGCACATCACCAGCTGTAATCAAAGCCGACTATAGAGGCTTACCTTTAGGCATGACATAGCTTTAAAGCAAAGCATCAAACTGGAAGGGAGGCCAATTACTGAGAATTAGCCAACAAAATTGTTAATACTGTTAGATAGCTTGATATGCATTATGGGGCCCATTTCCTAGCAGCATAAGCTTTGATGCAATTGGTTACTTAACATGGTATCAGAGCTTATGTTAGGAGGTCTTTAGTTTAAGTTTTTTTTTGCATTTTCCCCCCACTCATCTTCAATCAAAGTTTGTTAGGGAAATGGTTGTGGAGATTTTCCTGTGAAAGGGATAGATAGTGGAGGAAAGTGTAGAGCGCTAGGCATGGGGAAGGTCGGGTGAATGGTCATCGCAGGAGACGCAATTGCGACATGGGTTGAGTCTCTGAAAGGGTATTAGGAGAGGATGAGTTGAGTTTTCCTATCAAGGTGGGGGAAGGGAGAGAGGTGAAGTTTTGGAACCATATTTGATGTGGAGATATATGTTGCGAGATGCTTAACCTCCTATATTTTGGCTGGCGGCGAATGGGGATGCGGCGGTGGCAGACTCTCAAATTGGAAGGGGATTCGATGCAGTGAGATATTACGCTTCGCCGGGAGGTACTAGATTAGGAACTAGATGAGTTGTTGGATCTTATTGGAAAACTATATGCTATGAGGGACGTGGGGAGGGGGGAGGATTTTTTGAAATGGAATTCAGCAGCAAGTGAATCTTTTCAAGTGAAAAGTTATTACCAAGTTTTGGCTGGAGAAGCAAGTACATTATGCCCCTAGAAAGCTATTTGAGTACTCGTGTTCTAACTGTGCGGCAAAGGATAAGATCCTACTATAGATAATCTTATGCGGCGTCAGATGGTTATGGTAAATCGGTGTTGCATGTGCTTGATAGATGGTGAGTGAGTGGCGCATTTGTTTATTCACTGTTCGGTCGCCGAGGAGCCTTGGAATGCGTTAATTCTTTTGTGGAGCATTTCGTGGGTTTTTCCTTCGATGGTGAAGGAGCTTATAAGAATGCTATGGGGCTAGGGTCGGTAGAAGAAAGATGAAAGCTTTGGATTATGATTCCGTTGTACTTGATGTGGTCAATCTTGAGAGAGAGAAATCGTAGATATTTTGATGGGGAGGAGAGGACATTGTTTAGAATTTAGAGTCTTTTGATTTTTACTTTGTTTAGTTGGGAGTCGAGGGAGTGCAATCCCACTTTGAGTCAATTCTATGATATGTTGGATGTGCTTGGAGTATAGAGGGGGGTATAGGCTATTTTTATTTGTTCTCTTCTTTTTTATTCCTCGGTTTCTTCTGTACATGTACATGGCGTCCCCTTGATGCCACTTCAATAAACTTTATTACTTATCAAAAAAAAAATAAAAAATTTCTCCCTGTAGCATTCTATCGCAATAGTCAATAGGTATGGATGTTTGCATCTCCACGTGCAAGACAGGGTTGCGCGTAAGGGACGGAGTTAGATAGCTTGAAACATTGTTGGGCCCATTTTCTAACAGCTTAAGCGTTTGGGACAATTGGTAACTTAATGACTATCCCGTACGTACAATGAGTAGACAGTATGCGAGAGGAGCCATCCAGATTCCAGCATCCCCACCGCAATAGCTTCCATGAAAACCTTGTTGTGCGGTCTTGGTTGTCATTGTACTAAAAATTTAATCTCATCTTATCATCTCAAAATGTTCTTATAAGATGACATTCCTTCTGAACTTCTCAAGGGCCATATTTTTTCCAGAATTTTTGATATATCTTCAGCTCTTGAGCAACCGGAGCAGGAATACTATTTGCAGCCTGTGGAACCAGGTAGATGCCGGAATGCTGCATCAATCTGTCCTGTTGATTTTTCTTTTGGAAGTGACCACTTGTGGGACAGATTTAGTGTAAGTTGAATCTTTTGGTAATGCATTTCTGTATATCCTTGCTAAGGAGTAAGGACTATTTATTGGTTTTCTATCATGCATCTGAAATGAATGGAAAGGGCCGAAACATTGAGCACTGTCAAGAGAGTTTAAGCGAGATGCTTTTTGGAGTTCAAAAAATCCATGAACTAAAAGAGATAAAATTCACAAATGAGAGGTAAAAAGAAGTTCATCATCATGGTTTGCTTTTGGGAATGAATCAACATTGTTATATCCAAATTTTGTGGCCAAAAGTCAGGAATTATGTTGATTCCATGTGGCTCGTAAGCAAAATTGCTGACCTCTCTCATTAATGGGCTTATGGTGCAATCATATATTATCCTTCGTGTTTTATCTGATTTATGTTCAGGATATTTTGTCTTCCAACTTTTCATAGGAGGTAAATTCTCTGTCACTTGCTCAATCATGTGTTAGTTGTTCATATTTTTATGCTGTTAGCACACTCATCAAGCTCACACGGTCTCTGCTTGATTTCCACGTCAAAATCTATTAAATTGTACTCAGGTGCCGTCACTGAACTTGTGCTTGATTGATGATTGTGCCTTGTTATTGAACTGGTTATTCTCAGTATTGCAGCATGCAATTATCGAGTAATGGTCCTATTCCTTCCTGTAGGTATTTGTCCTTTTTAGTGATGGTTCTGTTTACATTCTTTGCCCAGTTGTTCCTTTTGGAAGGTAATTTACATTTCTTATTGTGCTCACTATTGTTAGTTGTTGGAGATGAAGCTTATATTATTGCTTGTGGTTTTTGCCTGGAATCGGCATTCAACAAGCTAGTTATCATAATGTTTACTACTTCAACATATGTAAACCCAATATACATGAGATTGAGGTGATGTATGTCCATTTTGTTATGTCTGTTACTCTGTTGTGATGCATTCAAGTAATTCTGGATGTGGGTGCATCGTTGATGCTCAACTCTGGTAGCTCCTGTTTGAAAATTGTTTTTCACGATGTTAAGTTGCCAATTGCAATGTTTTTGGGATCAGATGCTTCACAATCAGCCATGGGAAGCCCTGTAGTAAATCATTATGGCCATCTTATTCTGCTGTGCTCTTTAAGAAATATGTATCTCTGTCTGATAGAACATATTAACCCCCTCACTATTTGTCATTTTCACATAGTATTGATCTATCGTGATGTTTCAGTTTATTGTTTGTCAAACACTCCCTCCATTCATAAATGGTAGTCCATTAGGAAAAGAGGTGCAATTATCGGATAAAAAATAAAGTACTTATGTGCATAATGATCTAATATCAAATTAAAGATCTCAATTATTTCTTTAATTTGTTGTCAGAAAATTTAAACATTTATGCAGGGAAGTAATTTATTTTTTGATCCGACCTCTTTCGTAATGGACTATCATTTAGGAACAGAGGGACTCGGGACTAATCCATTAGCCCTTTTGATGATGTTTTGTGTTGGACTGCTGATGAAAAATTGAGTGCTTTGATTGCAACAGTTTGTACAATTGGGAGTCAATATTGGAGATATATCATGATGCTCAAACATTTGGGCTGGAATCTTCTTATTCAAGTGCCGTTAGTAACTCTAATCTGGCGATCACTTGGTTGGAAGCTACATTTCCCGAGCTAACTCGCCAAGCAACAGGAGGAATTCTATCTGTTGTTAAAGCTCAGCCATATGCTTTATTTGATGCATCCATTTCATTGCAGGTATTTATCTTTTCTTACCTGGTTTACTGTCATAATCACTTTCAGACTGGTCTTAGGTGTAATTGAACCACAGGATAACTTGACTATTTTTTTATTAAGTTTACGTAAAGGATTCGAAGCAGTTCTATATGGTCTACCAAGGAATCAGCTTCGCTATAAGTACCTCTGTGCCTTTTTTGAAGCAGTTCTACAGAACTCTAACCTGTGAAGGTCATCAAGCATATTTGAAAAAATTTCATACCATGGTTGTTGGTCATGCTTTCACATTTCATCTTAATGCAATTTGTCACAGTATGTCCTGAATCCTCTTTCTGCATTGGAAATAGCTAGTTATCCATTTACGGGACTCCCTTGGATAGCAGATGCTATGGAAGTTTGGGTACAAATATATCGTGTTTTATGATGAGTTTTGCATACATAGGTTTGATTCTAGCAAAAGTTACACTAGCATTGATTGCACCATCTCTAAGATCATCAGTGTGTCAGGAAATTAGGGAAGAAAGAGAATAAGGTGAAAATAATTGGTATCCCTCATTTTTGTGTTATTTGATATTTAGTAAGAAAAAGAGAGAACTTCAAGAAAAATAGATGGAAATAATTATACTTTCCACTTCTCTTTTGTTTTCCTTTCCTCTTCATTTTTTGGCCTATCTTCCCATCTTCATTTCCTTTATTAAGTCAGATAACTATTTCCTTTCCTCTAAACAAGTGGGAGTAAATTTTCCTGAACGTTTTTTTCTTTCTTGTGGAAAACCGAACCAAGGAAATTATTAGAGTTTCTTTGTTCTGTCTTTTCTTTCCGGACACTGTGTTGCATTGAACCTTTCTTTTATGTTTCCAGGGTCCTCTCCCTAAAGTAGGTCATGGTGGGGAAGAAGATGCACATGTTCAAGTTGAACGATGTGAAGGGCGGGCAGTCAGTTTACTCTACAATGCAATCAGTAAAGATTCAATTCTGGTGACTGCCTGGAGTGGTGGGCAATTGCAGATAGATGCTTTAGCAGATGAAATACAGCCAGTCTGGATTTTTGGTAACCCACCTCGTGTCTGTGTCAATTCTCATGACTGTATTGTTCGTGTCGCTATGATATGTGAATCAGTCACAGGCGGTCCCTCCTCTGTGAAGCTTTACGAGCCGTCTGATCATGATGTTTGGTCAGGATATCATCCCCCTTTGTTGAGATTAGCGATCGTGGATTTAGCTCTGCCAAGAAACACAGAAAGTACTTCTCTTGTTTCAATGGTTGTTGATCCCCTTATCCCAGAAAGGATATTTACTCTTCATGATGGGGCGATAGATTCCATAGTGTTACATTTTCTCCCGTTTACAAATCAGAAAAGTGGCAAGAATGAAAGCATGAAAACCCCCTCTGTCCATCCTGTTCTTTGCACATCCCAAGGAGGATCCTCATCTCCTCTTATCGGTTTCTTGGTATTATCAGATTCTTATAGATATTCATGGATTGTGGGTTTGACCTCCTCTCGCGAATGTATTGTGCTTGAGATGAAAACTTTGGGTCCATTGCCTCCCATTCATGTTGAAAGGGAGGAAGTTGCAACCTTGGATGAATCAAGAGCTAATAATAATCGAGTTATTATAAGCGAAGAACTCCTTAGTGGCCCTAAGGCTGTTCTTCTTCCTCCATCAAACCTACGCCCAGTGACTGCTAATTCTATTGAAGGTCAATCAACTCTTCATCATTACTTCAAGCTTTTCATGAAAATTATGTGGAGTATGCACACAAGGTAACAGCTTCTTATCTGATTTGCTTCGAAACCAATTTTTGGGCACATAGAGCTACCATGTTCATTCTACTGAAGATTGTATCTCTTCTCCTTTGCCTCTCATCTCATCATTTCATTACTTTGTAAGAACATATTATGGTTTATCACGTCGAGTTGCAGAACATGTGTCTTTTTTTTTTTTTTCTTTTTTTTTTGCAAAACAGGCTTTAAACCCCCCTAAATCCTTATTCTTCGGGTATGCATCCATACGTTGGGTGCGGGTATGTGGACACATTCTGAACGTAGATAAATATGACTATCAAGTAAAATTTGGACTTGGAAATCAATTTTTTTATTTTTAAATCTAACGTATTTGAAACTTGTCTCGAATTTAGGGGAAGAAGAATTTTTACCTTCTATTGTTGTGAGAGGCGAAAGTTGTTTCTTGCTCTCAAATGTGACACTTGGGATTTAGCTGAGGAGCACTTCAAACTCCATTCATTCAGCTGAGCTAGTATAAAGAGCCCTCTTCCTTCCCACCCTTTTTCCTTTCCCATAGCAGAGGATGGAAGGGTGGAGGGACAAGCTGATGCTATAAAATGGGGGAAGAATTGATTTCTCTCTCCTATCCATGTGTGGAGCGAAATCTCTGTTTCTACAAATTCGAGTTTTACCTCATATTTGGAGGACACAAGTATGTTTGGGAATAGGAATCATGTAACATTATGGTGAAAAGAAACCGTTCGTGAGATGGTAGGTGGATCACCTATAGAAGAGAAGCTGAGAGAAAATAGACTAAAGTGGTTTGACCATACCTACCGTAGACTTGTAGATGTAGTAGTTAAGAGAGTTGATAGGATAGTTTTGGGGAGTAACGCTATGGGGAGGGGAAGACCTAATTGACATTGAATGATGTAGTGGGTAAATATATGAGTCTACCAAGTCTAACTGAACAAGTAGCCCTTGATAGAGCTCAATGGAAAAAAAATTCATGTAGCCGACCCCAATTGATTGGAACATAAGGCACGGTTTGGTTTAGTTTAATAAGGAATCTTTCCCTCTCCTCCCTTCTTCTCTTTTAGTTTTAGTAATTGATATGTGTTTCTAATTGTGGTGGTGGAGAAGTGGTGGTAATGGCGGTGGCAGCCGCGGCAGTTGGTATTGCAATGGTGATGGCGGCGGTGGCGACGGAGTAGTGGTGACAATGGTGGCATGGTGGTGGTGGTGGTAGTGGCGATAGTTGTGGTGGTGGAGTGGAAAAGGTGGTGGCGTCGATGGAGTAGTAGTGCTGGTGATAGTGGTGACGGCGGTAGCAGGGCGGTGGCGATAGTGGTGGTGGTAGTGGTAGTGGTGATGTCGGTGACCATGGAGTGGTGGTGGTAAAGAAAGGAGTGATATAGAAGCACTAACAAATTCAGCCAGAGTTAAAAATTTTGTCACTTTTAAGCCTACATTTTAAGAGGCACTTGAAATATTAAGTAGGATGAAATTTGGTTATCTAACCAACTTAATTACTTATTACTTAAAAGCTGAAACCATTCAGTTTTAAGTGCTAAATTGGGTTATCAACCCCTAAAAAGCAAGGGAAGTAATAGAAAGGTCAAGTAGCCACAAAAAGTTACAAGTATCAAATAAACACTAAATATTTGAAGATCACTGTCGGTGGTGCTTGAACTTAATAATGTTCTGGACTGCCTCGATCTTGCATTTTTTGAGCATCCGACTGTTCTTTTGGTACTTTGTACTTGGGATTTCAAAGTTTTTCTACGATATCGAGTGAAAGATATTTTCACGACTATGCTTCTTGATTAGACTTGTCCAAGCATGTATTTCAATCTCTTAAGGAGTTTTAATATATCTAATAGGAGTCCTATGTTCTTTTTTTTTTTTTCCTTCCTATTTTATAGGTGTATATCGAACTCAAGCATCATGGACCTCTATTAAAGGAAATCATTGAAGACCAGCATGGTCGTTTACGTGGGGCCCAACAAAAGCTCTTGAAAGTTGAGGAGAAACAAGAAAAACTAGAAGACCGCATTACTCATGCAACTCAGGTGCATAGTCTATTAGAAGAACGTTTGCAAAGGTTGAGAAACTTACCAGGGGTGCGTAAGAAACCATTATCAAAAGCAGAGAGAGAGTTCAAGTCAGAACTAGGTAAGCAGATCTTTTTTTGCATGTTGTATTCCTTTCTGTTCAGTTATCTGAATATAGAAACAACTATGAGCTAGATGATTGAATTTGTATTCCGTCAATGGATTTCGTTGTAATTCTTTTCAAGTGACGTGAAAGATGAATAGAAGTTTTTTCAATGAAATGCACCTTTTCTTCAACTCGAGCTATTCCTGGTTATTACTTGACATTGTTTGCGAATTTAGTCATCACCAATAGCTTCTTTCCTTGTTTTAGCTATGGATGCTCTTTCTCATTAACTCACGAGTTTGGAATTATCTTGGATGGAAAACTTTTTCCAAGATATATACCTCATGGTTGTAGCTCATTTTCTAGCTTACTGGGGTCTTCTTTTAGTCTTCCCCAGCATCATTTTACATAATATCTTGATTATTTTGCAGACAGGTTTACTGGAGTTGAGTTGGATGCTTTGCATTTTTCCATTGAAGCTTTGAATGCCCGGTTGCAAAGATATGCTCATTCTCCACAGGGCAATCCATCTAACCAACGGAGGCAAATATCTGGCAGAAGGAAGAACTATGTCCAAGATGACCATATCTCTCTCCTCAAATCTTCACTTGCCAAACTCTCACTTGTAAATAGTGAGAATATAAAAAAGGTTGAAACTATGGTTTCCGTTTTGGGTGATCCGAAGCCTTTGGCTTCAATTGGGGCGGCCATGAGCAATGCCTTTATGCCTGTGGTTAGTGATGATCGCTTACAAGAGGTTGTGGATGAGGAGGAGACCCATCCTTCTCAAGTTGATGCAAGCCCTCGGGGTGTCACTCCATCAGATTGTGAGGAAAATGATGATCTTTATTCGGAGGTTCATGTTACTCCAACTCGGGTGATTCCGGCCTTCGCCAACCACACTCCATTGTCCATTGATCAACAAGCTAGGCATCCACCACCGGTTCCAAGTGTTTCTTGCGGGGTTGTCACCGAGTCCGCGACTTTGCGAAATGAAGGCTTTGACGCCTTTGCATCTATCACCCAATCTTCCCCACTCAAGCAAGCTTTTCAAACTCTCAACGAAGGAGCGGGTAATTTTCTCAAGGAGCCGGCCCTTAATCAAGGTTGTCCTTGGGGGTCTTTCGGGCAACAAGATCCGGGTGAGCTCTTGAGTTCACATCTCCAAAGCGAAATTCAAGACGAGGAGGATCAAGGGGAAGATGCTTCGGAGGATATGCCACATTCAAAGGTGATTGCCGGTGTCTATGTTGGTGTGGAATATTATCCTATTCTCGAGGAGATCGAGCGTCACTATCCGGATGTCTTCTCCAATTTATTCTCGGTAACAACTTGGCTCACTTACGGTATCTTGATCTCTTTTGCATCTTTCATGAAGGAGGTTCGGTATACACGGGTGGATAACTTGGATGCTTCAAAAATTAAAACTTTTCTTGTCGCACTGAAGGAGTTTGAGCAAATGGGTTTGGATGTTTCTTGGATTCGTCCTCGTTTCGAGGAGGTCCAAAGACTTAACAATTTGAGGATATTTGCTCAAGATCATGAAGTTTCTAAAGCTCTTGTTATTGAACGGGAGTGCGAGTTGACCGAGCTCAAGGCGGATGTGGCAAGAAGAGAGGGCAAGCTTGCCAACACAAAAAGGGTGGCTCCTACTTCTTTGGTTGATGGGGACCTCGTCCTTAAGGACATTTTTTAGTTTCGGTTTATCTTTGTGACATGTAGTCACTAATTTTGTATATGGTGGAATGGTTTTTTTTTTTGTGTAATCAAAGTGTAGCATCTAACACTTGATCGATGGAATCTTGCCTTAGCAAATGTAATATCTTGTTATTTGAAGGACTTAATGAAATTATCTATCCTTTTGTGAATGGAATGTCTCTTCTCTCTCTCTCACACACACACACACAACAAGTGAAATGTCTATCACTTAAAGGAAACAAATGAGCCTCAGTTTTACCAAGCATGTTTCTCTCTTCTTTTTTTTTTTGGTACTTCAGCACTTCGGAGATAGAAACATGTTTCTCATTGCTCGAAGTATCGTAATGCAAAAAAATCCATCGCCTTATCTTTCTCGTCTTCCTTATTTTATTATTTTATTTAAGTGAAGCATCTGTCACTCAAAGAAATCGCCTCAGCATCGATCTCATCAAGTATTAATACAAGAAATCATCTTCTCATCTTCAGACTCTTTTTGCCCTTTTTTTTTTTTTAAGTACTCATAGGTATCAAGTAACTGAAAACAATGACTAGCATTCGAGCAATAAAAATAATGAAACTCATCTCTTCGAGAATTCAAAAGGACTTCTTTCATTACTCATAGACATTTTCATTGTCGGTTACATGACTCATGGCTTAAAAAAGCCTTCTTCGAAAGACAAAATAAAACATAGACAAAACCCACCCAGGGTGGTACATCTTTATACAGTTTAGATTGATAGGACCGGTTTTGAAGCCATCCTCCACTCGAGCAACTTGCAATAGCCATTAGGACTTGCTTCAAGGGTGCAGTATGGACCTTCCCATTTTGAGCTAAACTTCCGGAGTGGTAGGTTTCTGATCACTTCAACCGCCGTTCTCCACATGAGGTCCCTGGCTTTGAACTCCTGCGGGACCACTTTCTTGTTGTATGCTCGGGCAAGGGCTTCGCGGTACTTCTCAGTGCATTCCTCCGCCTTCAGACGTCTGTTGCTTTGAGATCAGCCATCCGTTGTTCCAGTGTCATTCCTACGGCCATGGCCATCCCCGCGGAGGGCACTGTAATTAGTTCAGCGGGGAGCACTTCCTTGGTCCCATGTACTAGCATGTAGGGGTTTGTTTGTGTCAGTTTCCTCTTCAAGATCCAATAGGCCCATAAGGCTGTAGTCAAGTGTTCAAGGAGAAAGCTCGATTCCAAATTACGCTTTTTGTTTGCGTGGCATATTACGGGGCAGTGTGCCAACGCGGCACACTTAGTGCAATTTCGATTGACTTTTTATGAGGGTAGAGCGCAATTTCAAATTGCGCTAAAAAATATTTTTACAAATAGTTTAAAAAGTAAAGTAGATTGGCAATTAGTTTGAAAAAAGAGATTAATCAGCCGAAAGAAACTTTTGGTCAACACAAAACTTGGTACCATGTATGTGCAACTAAAATTTTTCTTTTCATGTTAGGAGCAATTTCCAAAAAGTGGTCCATTGAATGACAATTATTTCCCCCACTGCCATTTTAGAATAATGATACATACACAAACTTTGTGCCACAACCAACCACAATCCCACTCACATGGAGTGTGGGGCCCGCATATGGGGCCCATGTGGGACCCACACCCCATGTGAGTGGGGTTGTGGTTGGTTGTGGCACAAAATTTGTGTCACAATCATTTTTGGCCATTTTATGGCAATTTTCGCTTTACTTTTTAGAAATCTATTGGCTGGTCCTATTACTTGGAATTTTGGCCCACCGGGTCCTCGGCTAAAATTTATTGTTGGAGAATTTATTGTTGGAGAGATTCTGGGGCACAAATATGGTTGGGGATTTTACTTTTTTGCCCATCTCCTTGTCGTTACTCTTTGTTTTTACTAACCGTTTAGGCACTTTCATAGGGTACCCTAGGATTTTAAGCACTTTCATAGGGTACCCTACAGTTTAGGGTACCCTAAATTTAGAATGTACATTTTAGAATTTAGACCGTACATTTTAGAATTTAGACCATATATTTAGAATTTAGACCGTACATTTTAGAATTTATACTGTATATTTAGAATTTAGAATGTACATTCTAATTTTCAGAATGGGGGTAATTTCGAAAGAAAAAGTGTAAAACTTATATCCAGGAACTAGTCAACTATGTGCATTATTTGTTCCGAACCTTACAAGCTATAAGATTTGTTTTAGGACCGGCGCCCAAAAAGCCCTTTACTTTTCCTCCTCTTTCTTCTCCTTCCAGTGGTTCCAAACATAGCCCATTGCACTGCACCCTGCCAATCGAAATACCTGAAGTTCCTTTTGTAGCGCCATTTTCAAGCAGCCAAGCCCGCGGCAGAAACACGCAGAGAGAGAGAGAGAGAGAGAGAGAGAGAGAGAGAGAGAGATGAAATATAGTTTCGATTCACCGGAAACCAAATCAGCCGAGAGGCAACTAGCCCTATCGTCGCCATCCACCCCTGGATTAGACGAAGTGGAATGGCTTCCGCTCCAGAACCACCCCGTCTTCTCCTCCTCCACCACCACCACCGCTTCCTGCGCCTCCGTCAACTCCTCCACATTCCGAATGCCGACGAATCTCCTTGCGTGGGACGGAGCCTCTCGCCTTTACTTCTGGGACCCCGACAAGGAGTGCCTCCATCGGATCTCCATTCGGTTAGGCGACCCCGACCCCGCCTCCATCCTCGCCGCATCCCCCTCTAAGGTCCTCTCTCTCTCTCTCTCACACACACACACACACACACACACACACGGGCGCGCGCGCGGTGGAAGCTTCTCTCTAGTAGTCACATTATGTGTGAGCGCGAGGGGGGAAGAGACTTGAAAACATGCCAAACTACTAAAATTAGTGAGAACGAGGTTTGAGGATGGGAGCGCAGATGCCAAGTATCCTAATGAAGGATTATGCAACTTAGGTTCTACTTGCCCTTGTAGCGAGTAATTTCAGCTTTAAGGGTGGGGCTTTATCAGGTGCCTATGTGGGATGAGCAAATTATCACGAAACACACTTCTTTCACCTGTATTGCTAGATGAATTAGTGCACGAGAAAACTTTGTTGCCTGCATATCCAGTGGGGTCTTTAGGTACTTTTCACTTGATTTTTTGTGCATTCAAGGTTTTTTAATGCCAAATCAATTCAGTCTCGTATCCAGTTGTAGAAATATAAACCCTGGTTAGTGAATTTAGAGCTTAATGACGTGTATTTCAACTGACATTTTATTTTATCGTGTAAACTTGTCTGGTGCATTACTTAGCCATTCTCACTCTTTAGGTGTTTATGTCACTGGCTGCCACTGGTAACTAAGATATCTTGGTTGACCCCTACAATTTAGCTTATATATGTTTTCATGGTACCCTTGGGCTCAAAATGGTGCATTAATCAATTGTAGTTTGAAGTTGTATATTTTGGTATAATGCTTTATGGAATTTGGTGGTATAGACTGACCCTGCTAGAATCTTACTGGTGCCACCGGTATGCATATGTTTACATCAGCGAAAATATGCCCCACGTTTCATGATCGTGTCAAAACTTGCGAGCTCCTGTAGTTACTGAGTTTCTTCTCCCCCTTAAAACAAAGTGTCTGCACCAGAATCAAGCAGTACTTAAAGAAGTTTAGAGCTGCTGGAGCAAATGAATATACAAGTGACATACTTAACTTTTTAAACCCCGTGGCTTAAGCGGGTGAATTTCGATCATGAAAGTTTGGGATTTTGTTTATTTGTGTCAAAACTTGCAGTTTGTTGGTTCCTTCTGGTTTTAGACAATGGATGGACGGTTTCTTGAGTCATCATTGTCATCAAAAGCAAAAAATGAGCATGGACTCATTTTGTTAAAAGCTTAGGTTTATTTCTTGAGTCATCATTGTTATCAACAGTGAGAATTAAGTCAACAGCAAGAATTGAGTATGGACTCGTTTTGTTGAAAGCTTAGAGAGTTCTCAAAATAGCTATACCACTGGAATTTATAGTAAACTGGAACCCTGAAAGACCTTCCTTTGAAAGCTAGTCGTTTTGGATTAACTTTTCACTTGCTTGCTTGTACATGATTCTTTTTGTAGATTTCCACTAAGCTTTTAATTAATCATTTAGATTTACATCTCATGCTTCAGCATTTGTGTATTATATTAGTTTGCAAGTGTGCAGTTGAGGATGCTAGTTATTGTTATAGGTACTGCGAGCAGATGTGCGACTCAACTTTGTGGTTAGTAAGATCTCCATCAATAGGAATGGATCAGCCCTATTGCTAGCTGGTCCAGATGGTCTATCAGTCATGTACCTCTATGTGTGTACTTCAACGAAAGACGGCAGCGGTCCCAGTATATGCAGGTATGGCTCAAAGCCCCTAGCTGAAGACTATAGAGCTTGCAAATTGAAACATTGCTCTTTGGTTATATTGATTAATGATTCATATCTATTACCTTTCCACGAGCTTAATCAGTGTTGCTTTTACCTTTGTTTTATTAGTCAGCGACTTAACAGATTCTGACATTTGTGTATTAATTTGTACACAGGACCGTTTCAATTGGCTCTCAAATTTATTCCAGTGGCGATAATGTCATACGGACATTAAAGATTTCGTGGCACCCTTGCAGTGACACCCATATGGGAATTCTTTCTTCTGATTCGGTTTTCAGGTACTATATTTGTTACTGGTAATTGTCTGGGCCTGATGACCTGTGGTTGGAAATAAGATTACTTGAAGCATAAGAATAGGCTTGGAAAATCTGATAGTGTGACTTAGCCTTGTTCATTAAGAATCCTGGTGAGGGAACCATAGAAATGCATTGTTGTCAAGCTAATAATTCCTTTACTCAGTTTATTTCTTATTTCTTATGTTACTGTGAGTATTAATAGTTTGGATAAGAGCTATTGGCACTTAAGTATGCTCTATGGGTTGCTTTTCCCATTCCTGACCTGCATTTATGTAACATTGTAACTTATTTAATCTCTTTCGAGTGATAGTTTGGAACAGGAAGGAAAAGTGTTTGGAAAACATAAAGTAATACATACGTGATCTGTTGCCATTTTAGCATGCCAACAGACCTCTGTCTAAGCTTGTTGTTCCACACTAATAGAACAATAATATTCATAATTGAGCCACTTCCAGTGCTTTTTGGCATCAAGGTGAATTGATCTAATTACATTGTATTGTGTCAAATGTTGTACAACATGAATAGCTATAGATGCAAAAGGGTTTTATTTTTTCATCCTAACGCGTAAGGAAGTTTGCTTGGGTATATAGTTCTATGAAGTTCTATCTTACAAGCAGACATATATGCATGTGTAGAAGGCATCGAAGTGCTCCACCAATAGACACTACGAGGGAACAAAAACTGTAATGCAAACGCTCCTATCCATCAATCTCACGATACACTTGCCAAATCTATGAATTAGTTCGAAGACCGGTGAACGATACTTAAGAACCAACTATGAGGAGGAGAAAAATTATACCCATAGAAGACGAGGTCTCCAAGCTATCAAAATTCCTATGGCTTTCTTCATTCTCCCCATATAATCTACATCAAGGCCAGAAACCATACCTTTTTCTTGCTCTTGCCACCCTTGTGCCCCTACAAGCATGTAGAAACTTCAACACTCCTAGGTAACATCCACATGGAGACACTCCCAGGGAACACCCAGATGGAGCTAACATTCTTAAGATGAAGGGACATAAATATGTGGCCGCTGCATAATGAATGATGATTTGGCAGTTTCTCCATCTTGCTATTAGAAAACCAATTCACATGAATTTTCCACCCTCGTAATGAGATTATCAATGATAAGCAGTTTGCAAAGAGCCAGTACTGAAATAAAACCTTGGACGGAGCCTCATTCCTTCCCACTAAGTATAAAAGTCCGTGTGCTTCCCACCAAAGCTTCTTAAAAGTATATTTCACCTGAAATTTGCCTTATTTAAATTGAAAAACTTCATCTCCCTCTCCTACCTTTAGTAACTCAGAGAGGAAACCTGGAAGGTCCATCACTCCACTTCCAAGACATCAGAACGCCATTGTTTCTCAGATAGCCTCTTATAAATGCTTGTTTGTTTATTGATGTGCGAGCCAGAGATGAGACGTACTAGTATTATACTCCCTCCGTCCCAAAAATATAGTCCCTTTTGGGAGTTCGTGCCACTTTTCAATGTAATATATCTTATAATCTATAACGTTTTAGGTGATTTTAAAAACTTTGTATTTTAGATTTAATTGTGATCTATCTAACATGATCGATATTGCATATGAAATGTATTAGTGATTGAAAGATATAATCAATTTTCTATCCGGTTAGAATGGAACGAGGGACTATATTTTTGGGACGGAGGGAGTAAAATGCTTGTATACAATCAATTTACGATTCGTCGTGCAACGTGCATGCCAAATTCCTTTCATTCCCCGTACGACTATGCCAATCGCCAAGACGTAACGACCACCATGTGTAAACAATCACCCCACATGCTATTGCAATCTGGTTGCACGAACATTCTCCAACATTTGTCCTGCTCATGGGCCAATCTTCAAAGCTATTTCCCTAGAAGAGCTTGACTATAGATTTCAAACCTCTGAAACCCTAATGGAAGCTAAAGTTCGGCACATCACCACTATAATCAAAACTGACTACAAAGGCTTACCTTTAGGCATGACATATAGCTTTAAAGCAAAGCATCAAACTCTAAGGTAGGCCAATCACTGAGAATTAGCCAACAAAATTGTTAATATCGTTAGATAGCTTGACCTGCATTATTTGACCCATTTTCTATTTTTGGTGCAATTGGTAACTTAACATGGTATCAAAGCATAGTTTGGGAGGTCTTCAGTTTAAGTCTTTCTATTTCTTCAATCAAAGTATGTGAAGGGAAATGGTTGTGGAGATTTGCCTGTGAAAGGGATAGATGGTGGAGGAAAGTGTTGTGTGCTAGGCATGGGGAAGGTTGGGGTGAATGGTCATTGCAGGAGACGCAATTGCCACATGGGTTGAGAGGGTATTAGGAGAGGATGGGGTGAGTTCTCCACACATATTAGGATGAAGGTGGGGGAAGGGAGGAGGGTGAAGTTTTGGATTCATGTTTGGGGCGGTGATTGTTAGGTTGCAAGATGCTTATCCTTCTATATTTCGGCTGGTGGCAAATAGATATGCGGCGGTGGCAGACTATCTCAAATTGGAAGGGGATTCGGTGCGATGGGATGTTATGCTTTGCCGGGAGGTACTAGATTGGGAACTGGATGAGTTATTGGATCTTATCGGAAAACTATATGCCTTTAGTGACGGGGGGGAGGGGTGGATTCTTTGAAATGGATTCCGGCAGCAAGTGGATTTTTTTAGGTGAAAAGTGATTACCAAGTTTTGGCTGGAGGAGCAAGTACCTGGAAAACTATTTGGGTACTTGTGCTCCAACTGTGCGACAAAGGATAAGATCCTCACTACAGATAATCTTATGCGGCGTCAGATGGTTATGGTGAATTGGTGTTGCATGTGCTTGATAGATGGTGAGTCAGTGGTGCATTTTATTCATTGTCCGGTTGCCCAGGAGCTTTGGATTGCGGTAAGTTTTCGTGGGGCATGTGGGTTTTTCCTTTGACGGTGAAGGAGCTTATTTAAGAATGGTATGTAGCTAGGGTGGGTAGAAGAAAGACAAAAGCTTTGGATTATGATTCCGCTGTGCTTGATGTGGTCAATCTTGAGAAAGAGACGTAGATATTTTGATGGGGAGGAGAGGCCACTGTTTAGAATTAAGAGTCGTTTGATTTCTACTTTGTTTAGTTGGGTGTCGAGGGAGAGCAATCCCACTTTGATTCAATTATTTGATATGGTGGATATGTTTGGAGTGTAGGGAGGCTGTTTTTATTTGGGCTCTTCTTTTTTATTCTCGATTTCTTCTGTACATGGGGCATCCCCTTGATGCCATTTCAATAAACTTTATTACTTATTAAAAAAGACAAAGAAAAAAGAAAAAAGAAAAAAGTTTCTCCCTTTAGCATTCTATTGCAATAAGTATGGATGTTTGTAGCTCCACGTGCAAGACAGTGTTACACGTGAGGAGGGTGTTAGATAGCTTGAAACATTGTTGGGCCCATTTTCTAACAGCTTAAGTGTTTGGGACAATTGGTAACTTAATAAGTATCATGTACATACGATGAGTAGACAGTATAAGAGACGAGCCATCCAGCCTCCCCACCGCAATAGCTTCCATGAGAACCTTGTTATGCGGTCTTGCTTGTCATTTTACTAAAAATGTAATCTCATCTTATCGTCGCAAAATGTTACTATAAGATGACACTCCTTCTGAACTTCTGAAGGGCCATATTTTGTGCAGAATTTTTGATCTATCTTCAGCTCTTGAGCAACCGGAGCAGGAATACTATTTGCAGCCCGTGGAACCAGGTAGATGCCGGAATGCTGCATCAATCTGCCCTGTTGATTTTTCTTTTGGAAGTGACCACTTGTGGGACAGATTTAGTGTAAGTTGAATCTTTTGGTAATGCATTTCTGTATATCCTTGCCAAGGAGTAAGGACTATGTATTGGTGTTCTATCATGCATCTGAAATGAATGGAAATTGCCGAAATTGAGCACTGTCGAGAGAGTCTAAGCTAGATGTTTTTGGAGTTCAGAAGATCCATGAACTAAAAGAGATAAAATTCCCAAGATGAGAGGTAAAACGAAGTTCATCATCATGGTTTGCTTTTGGGAATGAATCATTATTATATCCAAATGTTGTGGCCTAAAAGTCAGGAATTATGTTGATTCCATTTGGCTCGTAAGCAAAATTGTCGGCCTCTCTCTTTATGGTGCGATACTGCGGTCATATGTTATCCATCTGTCCTGTTTTATCTGATTTATGTTCAGGATATTTTATCTACCAACGTTTCATAGTAGGTAAAATCTGTCTCTTGCTCAATCATGTGTTAGCTATTCATATTTTTATGCTGTTAGCACACTCATCAAGCTCACACGGTCTCTGCTTGATTTCCCACTTCAAAATCTATTAAATGGTACTCAGGTGCCATCACTGAACTTGTGCTTGGTTGATGATTGTGCCTTGTTATTGAACTGGTTATTCTCAGTATTGCAGGATGCAATTATCAAGTAATGGTCTTATTCCTTCCTGCAGGTATTTGTCCTATTTAGTGATGGTTCTGTTTACATCCTTTGCCCAGTTGTTCCTTTTGGAAGGTAATTCACATTTCTTATTGTGCTCACTACTGTTAGTTGTTGGAGATGAAGCTTATATTATTGCTTGTGGTTTTTGCCTGGAAAAGGCATTCAACAAGCTAATTATCATAATGTTTACTACTTCAACATATGTAAATCAAATACACATGAGATTTAGGTGATATATGTCCATTTTGTTAAGTCTATTACTCTGTTGTGATGCATTCAAGTAATTCTGGAAGCGGGTGCATCAATGATGCTCAACTCTGGTAGCTCCTGTTTGAATATTGTTTTTCACGATGTTAAGTTGCAAATTGCAATGTTTTTGGGATCAGATGCTTCACAATTAGCCATGGGAGGCCATGTAGTAAATCATTATGGCCATCTTATTCAGCTCTGTCTGATAGAACATATTAACCCCCTCACGATTTGTCATGTTGACATAGTATTGATCTATCGTGATGTTTCAGTTTATTGTTTGTCAAACTCTCCCTCTGTTCATACATGGTAGTCCATTTTGAAAAGAGGTGCTATTATCGGATAAAAAATAAAGTACTTCCGTGCATAATTTTTAATATCAAATTAAAGATGTCAATTATTTCTTTAATTTGTTGTCAGCAAATTTAAACATTTATGCATGGAAGTAATTTATTTTTTGATCCGAACATTGCACTTGCACCTCTTTCGTAGTGGACTATCATTTAGGAATGGAGGGAGTATCCATTAGCCCTTTTGCTGATGTTTTGTGTTGGACTGCTGATGAAAATTTGAGTGCTTTGATTGCAACAGTGTGTATAAATGGGAGTCAATATTGGAGATATATCATGATGCTCAAACATTTGGGCTGGAATCTTCTTATCCAAGAGCCGTTAGTAACTCTAATATGGCAATCACTTGGTTGGAAGCAACATTTCCGGAGCTAAGTCTCCAAGCAACAGGAGGAATTATATCTGTTAAAGCTCAGCCATATGCTTTATTTGATGCATCCATTTCATTGCAGGTATTGATCTTTTCTTACCTCATTTACTGTCATAATCACTTTCGAACTGGCCTTAGGTGTAATTGAACCACTGTGGCCTTGTTCGTTTAGTAGTTTTAGTTTAGTTTAGTTTTGGAGATAGGGATAATGAGTGAAGAGAGATAGAGAGAGAAATGAGGGTAATGATTACAAAACTAAAACTAAAACTAAACTAAACCATGAAACGAACAAGGCCAATATAACTTGACTATTTTTTATTAAGTTTGCATATATGATTCGAAGCAGTTCTATATGGTCTACCAAGGAATCAGCTTCGCTATGAGTACCGCTGTGCCTTTTTTGAAGCAGTTCTACAGAACTCTAACCTGTGAAGGTCATCAAGATATTTGAGTAAATTTCATACCATGCTTGTTGGTCAAGCCTTCACATTTCATCTTAATGCAATCTGTCACAATATGACCTGAATCCTCTTTCTGCATTGCAAATCGCCAGTTATCCATTTACGGGAATCCTGGGATAGCGGATGCCATGGAAGTTTGGGTACAAATATGTCCCGTGTTTTATGATAAGGAGTTTTGTATACAAAAGTTTGATTCTAGCTAAAGTTACACTAGCATTGATTGCAACATCTCTAAGACCATTAGTGTGTCAGGAAATTAGGGAAGAAATAGAAAATGATTGGTTTCCCTCAGCTTTGTGTTATTTGAAATTCCGTAAGAAAAAGAGAGAACTTCCAGAAAAATAGATGGAAATAATGACACTTTTCACTTCTCTTTTGTTTTCCTTTCCTCTTCATTTTTTTTTTTTTTGGCTTATCTTTCCATCTCCATTTTCTTTACTAAGATAACTATTTCCTTTCCTCTTTCTTTGAAATTAAACAAGCGGGAGTAAATTTTCCTGAATGTTTTTTCTTTTTTGTGGAAAACCGACCAAGGAAATTATTACACTTTCTTTGCAGTATTCTGTCTTTTCTTTCCCTCTCTTCCACCTCTTTTCTCTTTCTTTCTGGACACTGTTGTTGCATTGAACCTTTCTTTTATGTTTCCAGGGTCCTCTCCCTAAAGTAGGTCATGGTGGAGAAGAAGATACACATGTTCAAGTTGAAGAATGTGGAGGGCGGGCAGTCAGTTTACTCTACAATGCAATCAGTAAAGATTCAATTCTGGTGACTGCCTGGAGTGGTGGGCAATTGCAGATAGATGCTCTAGCGGATGAAATACAGCCAGCCTGGATTTTTGGTACCCCACCTCGAATCTGTGTCAATTCTCATGACTGTATTGTTCGTGTTGCTATGATATGTGAATCAGTCACAGGCGATCCCTCCTCTGTGAAGCTTTACGAGCCGTCTGATCATGATGTTTGGTCAGGATATCCTCCCCCTTTGTTGAGATTAGCGATCGTGGATTTAGCTCTGCCAAGAAACAGAGAAAGTACTCCTCTTGTTTCAATGGTTGCTGACCCCCTTATCCCAGAAAGGATATTTACTCTTCATGATGGGGGGATCGATTCCATAGTGTTACATTTTCTCCCTTTTACAAATCAGATAAGTGGCAAGAATGAAAGCATGAGAACCCCCTCTGTCCATCCTGTTCTTTGCACATCCCAAGGAGGATCCTCATCTCCTCTTATCGGTTTCTTGGTATTATCAGATTCTTATGGATATTCATGGATTGTGGGGTTGGCCTCTTCTCGCGAATGCATTGTGCTTGAGATGAAAGCTTTGGATCCGTTGCTTCCTGTTCACGTTGAAAGGGAGGAAGTTGCAACATTGGATGAAGCAAGGGCTAATGATAATCGAGTTATTATAAGCAAAGAACTCCTTAGTGGCCCTAAGGCTGTTCTTCTTCCTCCATCAAACCTACGCCCAGTGACTGCTGATTCTATTGAAGGTCGATCAACTCTTCATCATTACTTCAAGCTTTTTCATGAAAATTATGTGGAGTATGCGCACAAGGTAACAGCTGCTTATCTGATTTGCATCCAAGCCATTTTTTGGTTACATAAAGCTACCATGTTCATTCTACTCAAGAGTGTATCTCTTCTCCTTTGCCTATCATCTCATCACTTCATTACATGTAAGAACATATTATGGTTAATCACTTTGAGTTGTAGAACATGTGTCCTTGTTTTGCGAAACAGGCTTTAAAGCTAAATCCTTAATCTTCAGGTATGCATCCATACATTGGGTGCGGGTATGTGGACATATTCTGAATGTAGATAAATATGAATATTAAGTAAAATAGCATTGGACTTGAAAATCGTTTTTTAAAAATCTAACATATTTGAAACTTGTCTGGGATATAGGGAAGAAGGATTTGTACCTCCTATTGTTGTGAGAGGCTAAAATTGTTTCGTACTGTCAAATGTGACACTTGGGATTTAGCCGAGGAGCACTTCAAATTCCATTCATTCAGCCAACCTATTATACGGCCCTCTTCCCTCCCACCCTTTTTCTTTTCCCATAGCAGAGGATGGAAGGGTTGAGGGACTGGCTGTGCTACAAAATGGGGGAAGAATTGATTTCTCTCTCCCATCCATATGCGGAGGGAAATCTTTCTGCTACTAATAAATTCTAGTTTTACCTCATATTTGGAGGACACAAGTATGTTTGGGAATAGGAATCATGTAACATAAAGGTGAAAAGAAACCGTGAGTGAGATGGTAGGTGTAACACCTTTAGAAGAGAAGCTGAGAGAAAATAGACTAACGTGGTTTGTCCATACCTACCATACACCTGTGATGCAGTAGTTAATAGAGTTGATAGGATAGATTTGGGTAGTAACGCTATGGGGAGGGGAAGACCTAATTGACATTGGATGCTGCAGTGGCAAAGATATGAGTCTACCAAGCTCAATGGGAAAAAATTCATTTAGCCGACCCCACTTGATTGGGACATAAGGCTCGGTTTTGTTTGGTTTAATAATGAACCTTTCCCTCTCCTCCCTTCTTCTTTTTTAGTTTTAATGATGGATGTCATGTGTTTCTAGTCGTGGTGGTGAAGAAGTGGTGGTAATGGCGGTGGAGGCGGTGGTAGCGATGGAGTAGTGGTGATAACGGTGGCATGGTGGTGGTGGCGATAGTGGTGGTGGTTGTGGTAGTGCGGCGGTGGAGTGGAGAAGGTGGTGGCGACTGGTGATGATAGAAGAGTGGTCCTGGTGCCTGGTGGTAGTGGTGACGGCGGTAGCAGCGGTGCCGATAGTGGTGGTGGTTGTGGTGGTGATGTCGGTGGCCGTGGAGGGTGGTGATGGTAAAGAAAGGAGTGATATAGAAGTACTAACAAATTCAGCCAGAATAAATAGGTACCAAGACACTTAATTTTTGTCACTTTTTAAGCCTACATTTTAAGAGGCACTTGAAATAGAAAGTAGGATGAAATTTAGTTATCAAACCAACTTAATTACTTATTACTTAAACCATTCGGTTTTAGGTGTTGAATTGGGTTATCAAACAACCCCTAAAAAGCTAAGTAATAAAAAGGTCAAGTAGCCACCTAAGTATCAAGATAAACACTAAAAATATTTGAAGATTACTGTCAGTGGCGCTTGAACTTAATAATTTTTTGGACTGCCTCAATCTTGCATTTTTGGAGTGTCCAACTGTTCTTTTGGTACTCTGTACTTGGGATTTCAAAGTTTTTCTACGATATCAAGTGAAAGATTTTTTCACAACTATTCTTCTTGCTTAGAATTGTCCAAGCATGTATTTCAATCTCTTAGGAGTTCCAATATACATCTAATAGGAGTCCTATATTCCTTTCTTTTTTTTTTCCCTTCTAATTTTATAGGTGTATATCGAACTCAAGCATCATGGACCTCTATTAAAGAAAATCATTGAAGACCAGCATGGTCGTTTGCGTGGAGCCCAACAAAAGTTCCTGAAAGTTAAGGAGAAACAAGAAAAACTAGAAGACCGCATCACTCATGTAACTCAGGTCCATAGTCTCTTAGAAGAACGTTTGCAGAGGTTGAGAAACTTACCGGGGTTGTGCAAGAGACCATTATCAAAAGCAGAGAGAGAGTTCAAGTCAGAACTAGGTAAGTAGATCTTTTTTTTGCATGTTGTATTCCTTTCGGTTTAGTTATCTGAATATAGAAACAAGTTAAAAACAACTATGAGCTAGATGGGTGTATTTTGTATTCCCATTGATTGATTTCGTCGTAATTCTTTTCAAGTGATGCTAATAAATTACAAAAGATAAATAGAAGTGTTTTCCTCTCTTATGTCATGTACCTTTTCTTCAACTCAAGCTATTCCTTGTTATTCTTTGACATTGTTTCCAAATTCATATACCTTATGGTTGTTGCTCATTTTCTAGCTTACTGGGGGTCTTCTTTTAGTTTTTCCCTGCACCATTTTTACATAATTATTTTGCAGACAGGTTTACTGGAGTTGAGTTGGATGCTTTGCATTCTTCCATTGAAGCTTTGAATGCCCGGTTGCAAAGATATGCACATTCTCCACAGGGCAATCCATCTAACCAACGGAGGCAAATATCAGGTGGAAGGAAGAGCACTGTCCAAGATGACCATATCTCTCTCCTCAAATCTTCACTTGCCAAACTTTCACTTGTAAATAGTGAGAATACAAAAAAGGTTAAACTTCTCGAATCTACACTGAGCCATCGTCAAAGCAGCAGCTAATAATCATCAGAGGTACATGTCAATTTTGATCACATCTTCTGAGAGGGGATGTCTGGGCCTGTGTCCCGCAGATGTCCACTTATCTTTTCTCTGTCAATTTGGAAATCGTGTATAATCGTGTTTCTTTTGTTTGCTCAGCTGGATAAGGAACAAAAGGGGATTCAAACTAATTTAAGATTGAGCTTGAGCCCACCGACAGTCAGAGGAGTTGTTTGCCTTGTTTGAAATGGAACAAGCTTTCGAAATCAAGATCATAGCTGGTTGTTTTTCAGGTCTCTTGTTGACTGTTGATTACTTGTCTGTATGATATATGTGTCTCATGAAATACAAGCTGAATCATGGAGCTAAAAAGGGGGACGTTGTGGCTGAGGTTTTGTTACTATCAACTCGACCACTCTAAACCCTAAACTATCCAGAATTATTTGCTTAGGTCTGGATTACTGGGTTAGCATACCATGAAACTGGCCGACGGAGGTGTGTAGAAAAGCTAATTAGTAGGTATTTTTGAATCGAGTAACTTGACCACTTTTTTAACTATTCTCACACACTGTAGCATTGTTATTTCGGATTTCTACAGCAGCTGTACAATTTGAACCAGAGATCGCTCAACTTTAAAATCAGTGGTTTATTTCCTGTATTTTGACAGCAAATGGAAAAATGATGATTGAATCTCGACGGGTCTTGCCATATGGACCTCTGCATAAGAGTGTCTATTGTTTTGTGCGAATATAGTCTGAGGTATTTTTTTCCCGGTACTAGATAGTCAAGCAATTTTACAATTCAAAATTGTGACAATGGCATAAGTGACAGTCTTGGAAGGAAAAAAACCTAAATATTAATCAGGACAGTTTGTTTTGGTGATAATATGCGGGTAGAAATATTCTAGTACTAGCAATGAGCAATTTTTTTTTCTCTCAAATTTGGCAAATGCCAATTCTTTTGTAAAAAATAATAGCAAAATTTGTGGCAAAGTTGTCACTTTTTTTAGCAAGATGACACATCGGCGCGTCATGTGCCATTTTCTTTTTTTTTTGGTGCAAAATGACACTTTTTATTGCTATAAAAATGAAAATGGCAGAGAGTAAACTGATTAAACTCCAATGTGTATGATCTAACTTATGTGACACTATAGAAAATACCAAGTATATATATGGCTGAGTAAAAGTCAATCACAAGTGGTAGGAGTGTGTCTTTTAAAGCAAAATCTCGACACAAGGGTGATAATAAAAAAATTCTCTGACATAAGATAACGAGTCCAATACTTTAGTAATCACAGGCCCCGACGAATTTCACTAAACTATGCTTTACATAGAGGCTCAGCACAAAGATGTTCATTATTTCATTGAGCTAGGTGGCATGCTCTCCTTAAGGGGCAACATGCATACTGACTCCATCCGAGTAGTCTGTGTTTGGCGATCAATGGCCCAGATCAGTTTGGCAATGAACGATGCAGATCTGTTTGGGTCCGAACAGATTAAGACCGTTAATCGCCGAACACGGACGACTCGGATGGAGTCAGCCGCTTTTATGTCTTCGGGGACATGATGAACTCCTTATAATATTTTTTTTTTCTCTCTCTCTCTGCCTCAAATTAAAGCTGTTAAATGCAGTTTTTGTTTATGACCGTCCTATGAAAATAAAATATTAGAGAACTCACCATGTTCCTGATTTGGCTAAATTGAAAAAAATTTGGTTATTTGGATTTTTTCGTTGTCCTTATTCAAAAAAAAAAATGCATTTGTTAGTTTTCGGTTGATTTTTTGTGGTTTCTTGACTTATCTCGACGAGAGGAATCTAAAAAGTATAAAATTGTTAGCCAAACTTAAAGTTTTGTGAATAAAGACAAAATAATCCAAAAAACTGGTTTATTTTCGACTTTATTCAAAAAACTATTACTTTTGACCATAATTTTATACTCTTTGGATTCGTCGCGACGAGATAAATCCAGAAACCACAAAAACTTGACGCAAAAACTAACAAATGCAAAAAAAAAATTGAATAAGGGCAAAACCAAAAAACCAGTTTTTTTCAATTTAGCCAAATTAGGCCGGGACATTTAAAAAACTCAGACCTATGATGTATATGGATATAGTTAATACAGTATATTTTATGATTAGAGGTATATCGACGCAACTGTTACAATCAATGTATTAGTATCAGCCATTCTAACCAAAGGATTCCAATTGATTTCTTCACATTCAATATTCACTGTATAACCTTAGTCATATTCTCTTTTTGTTTTTTTGGTAGAGCGGCAATGGAAACAGAAAAAACAAGGCGCGGTCCATATATTCATGTGCTGTCCATATTTGCCGGATTATTCTGTTCTTTTTTATGTCCGTATTTTTGTTGACTTTAACCGTAAGAATACAAAGCATTAATCATGAAAATGTGTAACAGAAAATCGCAAATAACATAGTAAAGAAAATCACAAATCGTGTAAACAAAATTAAGACAAATGAAACTAACGAATATTTTCCATGAAAAAGTATAGCATTTTCACTCCTATGATGCACATCATTTTTTAAATGACTTTTGGTGCTCCAAAAACTGAATTAAGTTTGGCTTTTTGAGTTAATGTATTATGAGAACGACATGTCTCGTAAAGCGTAATGGGTCAATTTTTAAGTCCGTTTGAGAATAAGTCAATTTCAGGACAACTTTAAAATTTAAAACATACTCCATTACGATATTTGGCAAGGTAAGCGTGAGAAAACAATAAGTGTTTGACTATCAGGTCGCATGTTCGAATTCCACGAAAGCCAACCATCACAAACCTTTGGGCCACTGGGGGTTATGTCCATTGTTACCTTCAGGGTCCCAAAATTAGTTAAAGTACGCGCAATCTGGCCCGAACATCAATTTATCAAAATAAAAAATTCACCAATCACTGCAAGAGTGCAAGTTCGACACACCGTATGAATTGGGCCTACGCAGCACAACCCATGTTCGGTGCATATTCTCTGTATTTTGACGTAGCTTCCTTCGGCCTTTGTGGTCTGGCCTGGTGGTAAAAGGGTAGTGGGTAAACAAGGTTGAGAGAGAGAGAGAGAGAGAGAGAGAGGAGGAGAGATGGGAAGGCTGTTTGTGGTCACTCTAGAGGGAAAGATCTACGGCTGCAAGCACTGTCAAACCCATCTAGCTCTCTATGAAGACATCGTTTCCAAGGTTTACTTCTCTTCTCAACTTCTGATCGGTCCTTTCTTTATTTATTTTCATTGCCTTAAAAGAATTTCATTTTGTATTTTCTGTTGGTGTATGTGCTCTTGGGTTGTCTTGTTTTGATGCAAATTTTATCCTTGATGATCGGAGATAGTTGATAATTGAAATAGAATGACGACCGATTTCTCCCCAGGACCCCACCCTTGAAATGAGGAACCCCCAATTGGGTCTTTTATCCCTTGACTCAGTATTTTGCTACTGTACTCATATCTGTAGCTACCCAAAATAGAAGAGTGTGGTTAGTTAGTGAATAATTTGTTCTTATGAAAAGTCTTGGTTGGTAATTATCTTAATCTGTGTCACTCGGACTTTGTTGCGAGCATGTGTCCAAGTTTCGGACTCGTCTAATTCTCATATCAACAACATTAGGATTCTGAAATATTCATCTACTTAAGGATATGTGTTTGTTTCGTCGGGTAAATTACGTTAAGGTGCCATATAATCCTTGTTCATCGATGTGTAAAGTTGTATGCTTTTGCATTAAAATTGGATCTGTTTTTCAATTTGTATACACACGAACATATATTATATAATGTATGTTTCTTTACCCCTTTTGGCAACTACAAATTGGATGTGGAAGATACGATATGGACCATATGGTTCTAATCAAAGTGGGAAGGCCAACGTCTTCAGTTTACAGCTTTACGCATCCCAAATTATTCAACTTTGGTTTGGTGGTTAATAATCCAAATTATAGTGATGAATTCCGTTGGTTGCTTTTCACGTACAACTGTACAAGGCCTAATGGTTGTTTTCTTTTGTTAGATTTGTGTCAAGTTTATGTATTGGGAGCTTTCTGGGAAGCAAATGTTCTGACTATGTGCATTGCCTCTGTTCTTTTATTCAGTCTTTCCAGTGCAGGCATGGGAAGGCTTATCTCTTCAACAAGGTGTAAGTTGTTTCTTAATTTTGGACAAGCTCTTGTTTGCACAACTTTGTTTCGGTTATATGATTTAGCATTTTGTTCATGCCATGAAATGCCATCTATTTATGAAGCTTTCTGTCTTGTTCCTCTTGGAACTGTAAGGCACGTTTCCTTTTCTTTTTCTTGCTTTCGATGTTTGTGTTGGCGTGGAGGTGAGGGGAGAGGTAGCCCTACACAAAGGTATAGTTTTGTACAAGAAAGGGCAAAGTTGGTTAGCCAACCAGCTACTAAGTGAAGATATGAATACATTTTTTAGACTTGGGTGAATAATGTAGTTCGACTGGGACAAATCCCTATGCTTGTGCATCAATCTTCACATTGCAATCAAGTCTAAATCATGGTTGAGGAAAGAAATGTTGGTAGAAGTTCCTTCCTTGTCCAGGTTGACTGCACCTAAATTTGCTTATTTGAACTGCATGGTGAATTTGGAAGTTTTACTCCATGAGTAGTCTTAAATTTATGAATAATCACATCTCCGACAACAATGGACGAAAAATGAAATTGAGCTCTCTTCGCTAATTTCCCGTCCCAAAGAAATTTTGAAAATCTTGGCATTCCCTGAAATAGTGAAATGCCATTGTATTGCAGTCAATTCTTCTAATCACTGAAATAGTTTTGTTTCAAGGGTTTTTAGAATGTTGGTTTATGACCGGTAGTTGCTTAACAAAGAATATTGCCTTCACTGTGTTGATCACTCTGCGAGTCCCCTTGTTTATCTATTATATGTCCAAATGCATATGAACAAAACAGGAGAGATACCGGTTGTGCAAATGCTGGTATCGATATTCAGCATACAAAACGAGGAATTGTATAATATGGGTTGGGGGATGCTTGTGATTGGGCTT
Organism: Vaccinium vitis-idaea; assembly: GCA_963854785.1. Lineage (NCBI taxonomy): Eukaryota > Viridiplantae > Streptophyta > Magnoliopsida > Ericales > Ericaceae > Vaccinium > Vaccinium vitis-idaea. The sequence goes on along the minus strand of OY978224.1, from coordinate 36,198,530 downwards.
TGAGTTATGCGCTCTATGGACATAATCAGTAGTTAATATTGTGCATTGACACGGGAATACTCGATGTTCTTATGTTTTATACTCTTCGCCCCTATTTCCGGCAGAGTGAATGTTACTGTTGGGGATAGTGAAGAAAGAATGATGATGACGGGATTGCACACTGTTGCCGACATTTTCTGTGTTGGATGCGGATCAAATGTGGGATGGAAATACGTAAGTACTGGAGGCATCCATTCTAAATATTGTTGTTTGTACAATGTTTGGTGTGTATGTGGTTTTAATTGGTCATTTTATTTTCAGGAATTTGCCAATGAAAAGAACCAAAAGTACAAGGAAGGAAAATCTGTCCTTGAGCGGTTAGTGTGATTACTCAGTTTGTTCACTTCAGTATTTGCCTTTGTTTTTCCTTGTCCTTTATTGTCCCTTTCCGTGCATAATTTTATTTGAGTCAAAGATTTTTGGAGGGATTTTTGAGAGAGAACTTCGGTTTCATAAACTCCTTCATGAATCCATGAATCATTATCCTAATTCCTAATATAGCCTAGAGGGGGGAAAGTTGTTTGAGATTTATAAATTTTGGACAGGTTTAAGATTTCAGCCCCAGATGGAAACAACTACTGGGCAAGTCACGAAGCACATGTTGGTGGAAGTGATGCAGATGATGTCTGATATCTCTTCATTCCAAATGTACATCCTTAATCCCAACTGTTCTTTTATTCAACTAGTGAATTCTTGAAGTGGTAATTTCTAATTTCAGCAGCTGCAATAAGTTGCCTTTTGATGTGTACCAAACCTCCATTGGTAATACTGGGTTTATTGCGGCATTCAAACTTATGTTAAAACATCTATGATTCTAATTGCAATTGTATCGTACTTTTGGTTAAAGATGCTCTGTTTTCTGGAAAAATGTTTTCAGAAATACAGAACATGTGTGTTTTGTTCGAAACTTTAGTTTATAATAAGAATTCTGGAGGAACTGGATAGGATCACATTTTTTGAAGGTACTTTTGCAAAATTGTGTAACCAAGCGGGGCCGGTATTCTTTGCTTGTTTATTTCTCTCTGTTCCCTTTTTTGTTCTTACTAAAACGTATAAAGTTGATAAACGTTCATGGTGAACAAAATTTCTCGAAATCTGGTGGAAAAAGGATTTTGAAAAGCATGAGTTCTACAAATCAAATATTCGCAAGGCAAGCCATTCTTGTGACCCTGATTAATGGGTCATAAACAGCCCAACTCAAATGCAGCTATATTGGTGATGGGGTAAATCGAACAAGAAAAATGAAAAATCAAGGGGTAACCAAGGCCATGTTTGATTTAGGGAAGTAAAAAAGAGGGGCTAAATAATTCTGTACGACGAGCTGTCTGGACAAGTAGTGAGAGGATTACTACCACAACATCTCCTGCAAACTGTATTCTGTGTGATACTGTGATGTTAAGAATTTGGTGCATCTGAAAAGGAAGTAGTATGTTACTACATAACAAATCAGAGCAATAAAATCAGCCAGAGAAGAGTGAGTCCTAAAAAGGAGCAATTTTTCAATGCCGAGTACCCGCGCGCGCATCCAGCCATCTGTTTTGGTCAGTCCGGATTATGAAGAGAGAAACAGGAGAAAGGGGAGAGAGGAGGAGAGAGAGGGTTTCGATCTGGGTGGAGGGGCCGGATGCAGTGCTCGGGCACCACGTAGGCTTGGCCACATGTTACCCACCCGGCATACAAATTTTTTTCCCAAAAAAGGTTCAACCAACACAATCAGAGGTGCCGCACTCCACCTAGAAGGCGGCATCATATTCAAAATGCAATTTTACTACAAATCGCAGTGAAAACTCTACAAATCCATGTTTCACTTGCATATACAGACCGGAAATACATATAAGATCCATAGTCCATGCAACCAGACATCTTGACATACAAAACTAATAGTAACAAAAGACTACCACGAAACCCTCAAGCAACGGCTACAGCCTCAGCAGGAGCTGCTACGGGTACATCCTTATGAGGAGCAGAGGCAGCAATAGAACCTTCACTACCAGTTTTGGCATCCTTGGTGGTGGGTGCTGGCGGAGGAGAATGCTTCAGGTGTGGAGGTGTATTGTGCTTAAGCTTTATGAGTATCTGCCTCATCCTTGCTAGGTCAGTTGGTTTTCCAGCCTTTGGCCCTTGAACCACAACAATGGATGGCTTCTCCTGATCTTTCTTTCCTCTCTTCTTTATTGTTGGCACTTCGTTAGGGATGAGGTCTGCAATTGTCTTCCAGTAGTTTTTGTCTGCATCGGCATGGAACTTCTCTTGGCTGGCCAGAAATACCTGAAATACACGATACAAATTTAGAAGTACAGAGAGGCATTTTTGCTTCGCGGCACACAGCACGAAGGCTCTATTTGGTTGCATTTTAACAAAACCATGTAGGAACTTATATGGTTGACGATTTCTTAAACTTATTTGTTGAAGTTCTTTGGAAAATGAATTCATATTAGGAGAGTATTGAAAAGATGTTTCAAGTTCTCGAAACAAATTTCTAGTAAATGATGAATGCAACAGGAAAATGTAGTTTCAAGAACTAATGATCGAAAGGTATCTCATTGGATGGATGATTGTTCCAACAAGTCATTTTAATATCAAGCTGTAGGACTCCCCATCTATTTGCTCTGCAGATGGTCACCGATAAAATCCTGAGATCCAGTGCACAGCCTGAGGGTACCATGCTTTAAACTTGAAATACATCAAAAATTTATAGGATACTTCACGACTTTCATTAGCAATGAAGGTATTCTTTGTTCTTTCCCTCAATAATTTGATATTCAATAATTTGAAGTATATCCCATATGTTTCCCAGGACAATATAAAGCTAAGACATACATCTTTCCTCCTCAGAATAGGATTATTCACTATCCATACAGCCAAGGCACTCAATTTTTCTAAATCTGCATGTATTATCCCCCAAGTAGCATGGACACGGACACGGCAATTCTAAAAACATGGACACGGACACAACGGGGGACACGGCAATATATATCTAAAAAAATGGACACGGACACCTCATGTCCCCGCCGTGTCCCCATGTACGACATTTGGATCTAGCGAACTGTACAAGTGCCGGTGCTTCATAGATTATCCCCTATTGTTACCCTTCTTCTTTTTTTGTAGAACTCCCAAGGGATGCTAAAAACATATGAATTGTTTGAAAAATCTACAAAAGTTCATTTCTCAGCCCATCTCATGTCTTCCCACTGTCTAGGCAAACATGGACTGAAAGATAAATCATTAGATGAAGTTGAACCAAGGCCCCATCAAGTTTCATTTGTATATGTATTTTCTGTTGATAACATTCCGTTATCCATGCACTTACATTCTGGATATTAAAAGGATAGTTGACCATCAAATGCACCGACTTGGGTAGCATGTCCAAAATGTAATGACAGTTGAAATCCCCTAACTCAGGGTGGTCACATTTAGTCCACATTCAAGACAATCCAGATAGAAAATTTTACGTTAGGAAATTAGATTTTCCAAAAGTCAATGGCATATCCTTATCAAATCCACTAGCTTGTTTTGGTTACCCCGCATATTGCCATTTTTGCGCAAGTAACCACACCATGTGTTTTTCGTGTAATGGAAGCTAACCAAATAAGCATGGTTTTTATCACAGATGAAATAAAAAATTGTTTTGGAAAAACCACAACACCGAAAACTCATACTAGCATCTAAAAAAACCTCCATCCTCACCTTCTCCTTTTCTCTGTTAGCTGCTTTGCCGGCTTCACAGCCGACCTTTCTTTTGCTGTAGAAGTCAACCTTGTAGTCCTCTGCTTCCTCAATAATTTGGCTCAACAATTCCCTCTCTCTCTTCTCCTTCTCCTCAAGTCGAATCGCATTCAGCCTAATTTTTTTCAAAAGGCAACATAAATACTTCTCATCAGCGTAGCTTTTTTTAAACTTCTACTCAATTAAATTTTAAAATCACTCTGCTCAATGTAGTAGGTTAACGCAAATCAGTTTGTCCACATGGGGTAAAAACTATTTATTGCAAGATAAAAGCTTGATGCCCATGATAGAGCTTAATGGAAAAAATCTGGTTTTAATTAGCTGAACCAAATTGATTGAGACCCAAGGCCTTGTTTGTTATAACTACACCTTCGATAGATCTCCACATCCCAAAAAAATGTTCAAAATCAGACAGATCCCATTAAGATAAGATTTTGATTTGCATGGATGCCCACACCCCAAATCAACAATATATAACATATGTAACTAAATGTTATTGAATCCGCAAATTCAAATTCCCAATCAATCAAAAGAACAAAAAGGTCGATTGAAGTTCAAAACCAACTCATAATTCATAAACTAAATTCCTATTAACACCCGCATGTGAGCAAACAGAGTTACAGAGGACCTCATCTAAACCTAAGTCCCATAATGCCCGTGCATGAGATGGAGCTGGAGTGGGAGTGAGCATGAAAGCAGTCTTTCAAAAAGATTCCAAACCACTAAAAACTGTGAGAGCAATAGTTGAGTGCAAGAGAGAAGGGTAAACTACTTCACTAACACTGTGTTTGGAACGTGAGGAAGTGAGAGAAAAGAAAAGGAAAAAATAGAATTAATGAAGGAAAAGAGAATGTAAAGAAAATTTAGCCCCTTATGGTGAGAAAGGAAGAGATAAAGACAGTGGAGCCTTTCTCGCCAAATCTCACCATTTTCTGCCAGAATGGGGAAGAGCCAATCAAAACATTTCATTTTTATACTCTCCAATTCTCCCCAAAATACTCAATCCAAATGAGTGATTTGGCTATAAACCAAACCCATTTCTCTTCTTTTCTCACAAAATATCTCCATCCAAAGGGCCAGTGATTTGGTGAGAAAAGAAAAGATTAGAGCTTCATTCCAAATATGAAATAACTCATTTGGATTGATTAATTTGGTGAGAAATTGAGAGAAAAGCACCAAAACAAAATGTTTTGGTTGCCCCTTCCCTTTCTCACGCATTTTCACAAAAAATGGAGAGTAAGAAAAGGCTCCCCTCCCCTATCTCCTCATTTCTCTCCATCCAAAGGGAGTGTACTGTGCACAACTCTTGAGTTATCTATTTTCTCTGATCTTTCTTTCCAATCCAAACAAACCCTAAAAGTTCAAATTTTAGAGTAAAATAAAAAACAAAAGATACCTTCTTAATATACCAATTCACAGATCAAAAGCCAGTGGATAACACAAAAAAAAATACAAAACTAACCTCCTCCACTCTCTAAGAGCAAATCCGTCTTCGTGCTCCATCTCCGCTGGTGGCGGCAGAATAGGCCCATCCGCCGCCGCCGCATAGCCACCGTCAAACCCCATCCCATTCGCTTCCGTAGAGAACGACGAGAATTCCGCTGGATCGGCCGAAAATCCACCGCCCGAGACGTAGACCGGCGACTCGCCGCCGATGGCCGAGTCGACGACGGACTCAGATCCGGCGAAGTTGGAGAACGAGTCGTAGCCTACGTATACGCTGTCTTCGTCGTCAAAAGCCTGCGATTTGGGGGCGGGTCGTGAGTCGTCGCTGACTTGATCGAACGAGTCAGTAGAGAATGAAGACGCCATGGGTGTTTGGAAATCTCTGAAACCCGACTTGGTCGCCCACGCTATATTCCTGCGTGCTGATGCTTCGGTGTAGTGTAATTATCTTCGTTTTGATTTGCGGCGTAATTACTTCATAACCCCTTGAACTATCACACTGTTCCAAATTATCCCTTGAATATAATATTATTTACCTAACGACCTCAAACTATTTAATCCTTTTAATTTGGGCTCCTTAATCTTCCGTCGATGAACAACTAATAATTATTTAATTATTAATGCTTTTAAAATATTTAATCCTTAGCTACAACTTGGAAAGAGAGAGAGAGAGAGAGGGTTGGGTAGTTGGGTGGTTGGGTTCTCCACTCCCATCCCCATCCTCACCATTCCACTTCCCTTATTCATTCGCTCATTGTTTCCCCCTCAGATATCTTCTTTCTCCTTCAACTCTTCATCCCATCTGATCTGGCTTTTCTCTCCCACTTTTCCTGCCTCATGGCTGTGAGAGGTTGAGACCCTTTTCCTTACCGAGTGGAGATCTCCTCCTCACCCATCATTTTTTGACTTAGGAGGCCCAAATTTGGGTTTTGGCTCTTTCATCCGATTGGTTTTGCCGATGGATTTTTGGATCTCTCCACCAAGGACGATGTTGGTCTTTTGCAGCGAGAATGAGCTTTAGAAGGTGTAGATCTAGTCACACCGCCCTTTTTCACGAGCGTGTTTGATGGGGGTCCGTCCCTTGATGCTGTATTTTTGCGGCTTTTTTGTTTTGTTGCTTGTTTTTTGTTTTTGTATTTCGAACCTTTTAAGTTTGTTGTAATCATTTTATTTGGCAATGGAATGATCTTTCTTTGTTAAAACAAATAAAAAAAACTATTTAATTCTTTTACTTTAGGCTATCTTAAGTTTGAACTATCTATTTTTTTTCCTGAGGTACAATAAATTCTTTTGGGGCCAGTTCATATGAAGTTTTGCATGGACTTTAATTGGGCTCCCCGCAAGTGAGCAGTGGATTGGACCGTCATGATTAGTCTAGGTGTGTGAAAGCTGACCTACACATTTGAGTTAGCAAAAAAAATATTTTTTTATTATATGAAGAGCTATTTAGCATTTTAACACATCTGATCTAGAAAGGTGTTAATATGGATAAAAAAACAGGGGAGACTGATTGATGGGTGGAGTGGAGGAATGCAATCTAGACAAAAATGTCTAGTCTTTGATTTTGTTAAATATACATAGCATTATCGACATTCTATTCCTCTTTTGACGAAACAAATATGTGAAAACTATAACGGGCTCTTTGATGGTCTGCGAAGATTAAGCTGAAAGGTTTAGATAGTTTAAGATGATCAAGTGTCGGATTTATAGTTTATAGAGTAATTTAAAAGGTATGATACTTAAGGGGTGAAGATGTAATTAAGTCTTGATTTACTGGATTGTTTTGATGCAAGTTCAAAGTCAAGTGGGTCGGGTTAAGCCCAGCCCAAGGTTAAGAAAGATATCAGCTGTAAGTCTTGAGTTACTGGATTGCTTGATGCAAGTTCAAAGTCAAGTGGGTCAGGTTATGCCCAGCCCAAGGTTAAGAAAGATGTCAACTGTAACCCAAACCAGATTTGCTTTTATTGGGCCAACCTTGGCCTGGTATCTGTATTTCGAAATAGTTCCACAGTACAATTCTAGTTTTTTCATGACCGAGAGACCAAACCAAAATTGTAATCATATTAGGAAGACGTGACGGGATTTTTTACATGCTGGCTGTCAGGTGCTTAATGCACAACCCTCGTCTTTTATCTGGTCTTGGGAACGGCTAGGAAAAAGATAAGACTTTAGACACGACCCATGCCGAGTTAATTTCTCTCTTGACGAGAATTTTAGAAAATCTTTGAGAATGAATCTAGTTTGAATACATTTCACTAGAAATAAATAGAGCAAAAATTGTTAACTTGTTCTGGTTTATTATTAACTTCTTTTAAATATTTACCATAAATTATTTAAAAGTTATTGAAGAATTAAGATATTACATATACACACGGTACTGTGCAAACAAATTGAGCATTTTTCTATTACTTGAGAAGGAACTTCTACAGAGTTCAATTATTCTCTAATTGTTTGTTTTTTCCTTATTAGTTTGGACTTTGGAGCCTTGGCTTCACCCAGGTGCATTTCATTGGGCAAAGTCATTTTCTTCACAAGTCACGTAACAAAATACCATAAAAAAATAAAAAGTCAAAATGGATTGCTCAAAATTGGACAGGGCACTTATGCTAAACTAAGTTTAAGTTATACCCTGTGATTTTAATGTTAATAAGTAAGTTAAAAAAAAAAACCACCATCAAATGTTTGTAAAATTCTGAATTCGAGCATTGAGCAATGAAAACCAAATACTTAGGAGTTTGTTCTAATTTCTGACTTATTCTTAAAACTAATTTATTATGATTTACGACACAAATTATTCTTGCATAATACATCAACCCGAAAAAAATGTATTAAGTTACTTAAGCCAATAAGTTAGAAATTGAAATAACCTTATCCTTATCCCTAGGTGTAACCAATTTTATGGGGATTTGTTGTGGAAAGCCTTGAGTTATTAAAACAAAAAGCTAATCACTTTATGCTAAGGCTTGTGTAAATTTTACATTTTTTATCATAGGCTGCTGTATTAAGCTTCAAAAAATCATAGGCTTGTAATCCCACAAGTGAGTGGCAAGAGACATTCTCAATTTGAAACTTGGTAACATCCCGGGGCTAAATTACAACGAAGAAATATCTTGTGAAGAAGAAATATCTCGTGAATCTTCCAGTCTCGTTGAGGATGATCTGTCTTTGACCAAATATCTAGAAAGAAAATAGTTGACTAGGTTGGCTTGGACGAAAGCGGGGGCTTGTAGTGAGTTCGCCTTGGCTGTCCGATCGGCGTTCGGCGGTTTGGATCATCTACACTTTAAATGAACATTTTACATAAATAATTTAAGGCTCATTTATCTAAACCGTCGATCGTCAATCGGACAGCCGAGCTGAACTCGCTATATCCTTTGCCCGGAAAAAATTGTAAATCATAAGCTTGTGTAATTTGTTAACAAAAGAAAGCTACTTCTGAGCATCTCCACTCCTACACCAAATTTTTACTCAAATTTGAGTAAAAATTTGGTCAAAAACTTGATTTGATAACATCCCTTCCAATGGAAAACCACATTTTAAACCAAATTCTAGTTAAAATTTTGTCAAAAACTGTTTTTTTTGTTCATTTTGGCCCCAAAACTTTTCCGCCATTTTGTAAAAACAGTTTTTTTTTTCGTTTTTTTTTTCATTTTGTCATTTCCTTTTCATCCGTTGCCCTCTGCAAATTTTGGCGTTGAGCCGTTGCCTATTTGGAACAAATAAAGCCGTTTGAATATTTGGTGAAAGATTTGGTGTTGATCAAATTTGGTGAAAAATTTGATCAAATTTGGTGAAGGATTTGGTGAAGGGGTGGAGTGGGTTTTTGGGAGATTTTTCACCAAATTTAAATTTGGTGAAATATTTGGTCCAAGAGTGGAGATGCTCTTATTGTATTATCCAAAACATCAGAGGCGGTTTCTGTAGTTATTCCAAAATAGCAGCACTCAAAACAAAACCCCAACATCTTGCTCATCAGCGAGTCGTCGATCATCTGCCTCATCTCCCCATCGGATCTCCACACGATTTCCCATGGCGAGCCTCTGGAGAGCCGCGATGGGCGGCGGCGCCACCCCCTCCACCTTCGATTACGACGGGATCGAATTCTGGTCCACCCCCGAGCGGTCCGGTTGGCTAACCAAGCAAGGCGAGTACATCAAGACGTGGCGCCGCCGCTGGTTCGTCCTCAAGCAAGGTAAACTCTTCTGGTTCAAGGAATCCATCGTCACACGCGGTTCCCAACCACGTGGTGTCATCCCGGTGGCCACCTGCCTCACGGTCAAGGGCGCCGAGGACGTGCTCAACAAGCAGTTCGCGTTCGAGCTCTCCACTCGGTCTGAAACCATGTACTTCGTTGCCGATTCGGAGAAGGAGAAGGAGGATTGGATCAACTCGATCGGACGGTCGATTGTGCAGCACTCGAGGTCGGTCACCGTTAACGAGATCGTCGATTATGATAACAAGCAGTAGAGTGAGAGAGAGATGTGGATGATCGTCAATTATTGTTGGGATAGTAGGTACGTTTGATATTATCTTCTTCGAAGATTTTAATGGTTTTTCATGTTCTGTGTGTAAAGTGTATATTATAACGCATCTCCAGCCCTTACTCATATATTTAATCAAATTTGAGTAAGGTTTTCATTTGGTATGAAATACTCCTTTGGATAAACTCAAATCTAAGCACAAATTTGAGCAGAAGCTCTATTGATGGCATGATTGTAAATTGAGGAGGCGGAAAATAGCATTATAAAATTTGAGTAAATATTTGAGTAAATCGCAATTTGGTACGGTTTGAGTCACGGAGTCGAATGTACTTGAGATTGAGTAAGAAAAGGGTAGGGGCTGGAGATGCTAATATAAGTTGATTGTTATTTTGTCAGATCTTGATTGGATCTTGTATTGTTGTTTGAAAGATGTTCATTTGTGAAAGCTGTTGTGTTTTGTAATCTGACTTCTTGGTGATTATGTAAGATGAGAAGTTTAATTTCTTCTGTCATTTGTTGTTGTGCTTTTTTTGGGTGGGATCATGTTGGCTAATTTTATGCGGCAGAGGGTATAGTAATTTGAGGTATTTTCGATTGATCTTTATACGAGTACTCTATTGTTGGTATATTTTTTGAGCTTTAAATTTGACGAAATTTATGCCTTTTTCGGCATAATTGTGCAGTTCACTTGAAGGTATTCTTATTCATTGATGAAAGCCGTGGTTAGGTTTGTAATCATTGTTTTGTGGGCAAGTGATTATGATGATTATATCATTTAACTCTGTTGTCACTAGAGAAAGTAGAAAGAAGTTGCACTCCCATACGTCTTTGTGTTTGTGATTTTGTTGCATGCTTCAAAAGGTGAATCTACTTTACTGGGAGTTACATAATTGCTGCATTGTGTAGTCAAATGCATGTTTTTACCCTGATCTTAGTTTTCCAAAATTATTTTGACCTGACTCTGGATGCGAGTCTTGCTAAGGTGAATCTATGTTACTGGGAATTACATAATTGCTGCATTGTGTAATCAAATGCATGTTTTTACCCTGATCTTAGTTTTCCAAAATTATTTTTACCAGACTCTGGATGCGAGTCTTACTAGAGGGTAGCTGCATGACAATCTTTTTGCTGGCTTCTGAGATGATAGAGTTAAGATTTTGGTGCTAATGACATACATGCTGGGTACTTCTCTTCTTTTTTGGCATAAAAAAGGACTTCATTAATATACCAAGTGGTAAGAGCAATACAATGGTCTAACCTCTAAATTAAAGCCCTCGCCAAGTTTAAGCACACAGAAAATACAAAAGCACAAGGAATGCGAGTTTTTCCTTTGTCAAACAACATGCGATCTATGGTCTGCTATGAGCACTGATCCTGTGTGCACATCCAGTATCCTTGGGCCTATGTTACATGGACTCAGGTGGGAGCATGGCTAGGCGTCAGTCGCCGTCAGACCTCCCTGAAACCATAGTGTCAGGATACAGGGAGATGTATCTAAAAAAGTTAGGTGCAAGTATGGGATAACTCACGGTCGTTTAGATGTGATATAATACTGTATAGGATACTTTGACTACAGGATCAGTCCTATTTCTGCCATTCAAGCTTATACTTGTAAGAGGATTCTGTTGCTCCTAATGCTTTCTTGACAGTATCAGGACATTTACAACGTTTTTGAATCTTGATTTTGCCAATGGAAAGGGCAGTGAAATCAGATATACTCAAATACATGTTTATCTTTTTGTGGGTAACTAACTAAAAAACACAAACTTCATTTTGACAGGCTCTATGAATTTTCTAAACATTTTCCTAACCCAACCATGTAATAAATAATAAACAGATTCTAATAAAAACGTATCTTCTTTCAATGCACGTTTCACACCTTTTCTGTTTCCTTAAACCCTACTGAATATTATTTCTTACTCAAAAGTTTTTTTTGGCAAGTACACAACCTTTGAAGTTGCAAATGACGGATGATGCGGGAGCAAGTAAAAAAGACTAAGAAATATAATACATCATATACCATTAAACAACCACCATTTCTTCATTGTATTGAAAGGGCCAATGAACTGGGATTCCCTTTTGGTTCAGTGACTCTTTTCAGTGACTCCTTTGTTTATTTTCTTTATCATTTGCTTGAGCGGAACAATCAAGTATTTTGTTGGACATTGCACGTATACATGGACGGATATGTAAAATTATGAGTACTTGAAAACTGCATACTATCTTTGAGAAATCATTTCCTTTCTCTTCCCCTATTTTCCCCTCTCAACTCTCAATTTTTTTCTTGCTATAGATGCTTGCACATTTAAGCTTCCAAACATCCTTGAGAATCCTATACAGCCTAAGTTCATGCAATTGTACTTCTTAGTAGCCAGAGCTAGATGTTACTTCCCTGACAAGTTGCATCCTCAATCGCCTACTGCCATGGATCTCTACTCTGAGAAGTAATTCTTTGATTGCAGTTAATCCTAAGATCACGTCCTTGATGTCGATTCTTTCTCCAGGCGATTGGGCAGAACATGCAGCCCCAATCCTCACAAGGAAATTCAAGCATCCTCTTATTTTGGCTCGTCTGACTCTCGTTCTCAGCGTTATTTTCAGCTTTGTTTGGTTCTTCTAATAGAAAGTGGGCATCCACAATTTCAATCACTCTTTCCGGTGATGCGAATTCACAGAACTCATGAAGAGTTTGTCCATTTGTAACCATCTCATTTGTTGGTCCATGTCAACATCTCCAATTAAAGGATCACATAGCTGTAAACATCTCCTTGTTTAGATATCTTCTCTCCAATGCCATATTCTGGAATTTAAATGGGAAGGAAACAAAACCTATGTCATTTGAAGAAGTGTAAGCTAGTGAAAACAAATTCCTGAAATAAAAAAGAAGTTAAAAAAAAATTGGGGGCAATATAATCTTTACGTAAGGGCTACCCTATCCAACTTTCAGGCATTAGTGACCTCTTTACCTGATGCAACATACCCTGTCGAACCCCTGATTGCGACTGCATTTGTCAAACTGCCCCACTATTGCTGCTATTTGTGACGAAGAACCTGTCCAGCTCAAAATCTCCCACATGAGCAGTCACGTCTTCATCAATGAGAACATTGCTTGGCTTCAGATCACAGTGAACAATCGGTGGCAATGGCGATGAAGGTGTTGGATATTTGTATTCTATCACAATGAACATTGCTTGTCTTGAATATCATTTTTCTTCTTTCTTCTACATTTCCCAATTCCCTTTTCTTATTTCCAAGAAATTTGCATCTTCTGACGAGTTCTCTAAGCTTTCTCTATTGACACTGAGGCGGTTGGTGCACCTTAGAGGGTTGGTTAATGTCTTTTTTTCTGGGTCCGGTGTGCACCTTCTGTGTGTAGCCTAGGTAGTGGAAATGGTGTGAACATTTTGAAAAAGGTTAATCATCAAGAAGCAGAGGTAGGGTTTAAAATTAATCAATTTTCAACTTTGATTATGCTGAAACAAACTTTCATGGTCTATGACAACTTCTGCTGACTTTCATGGTTGAGATTTATCAATATATGGTGAATAGAAGCCCCTTGTAATGTACTCCAGTTGACAAGATTGACTTTCCCTTTATGGGGAGGATGTGCTGTAGTGGGGGTTTCATACTTGCATCCGTTTGCTCGTCCATTTTGAACATCTAGTGAACTTCTACTATTAATTGTTGGGTTCTGAATGTAAATATTAGATGTCTGACTTCTTGAATCACCTGCATTTGCCTTAATAATTTTTAGCCCTTTCACTTCTTTTCCCAAATCACCTTACATTTGAGAAGTTTCAAGAATCCCGTTTTTGTTCCCCGAATTACAATCACCGAGAAGGTGCTTTGTTACGAAGTTATTCAAGTTTTTAATGTGTGTTAGGTATCTTGACATGCGAACACGTAAAATAGGTCAGATTTGTTGTGACCATTCACTTAATTACCTCAAATATGATGTTCATAGCTCGTAATAATTTTCAGACCATTAGAAGCTTAGTCATATGGATGTACAATCTCTAAATAGTTGTTCTGAATCGGTCTATTTCTGTGTATCATTTGACTTCAGCCCACGATATTGATGCTTATTGGAAGCCATAATTTAGGATAAGATGTTCTTCAAAGCATCTTGAATGGTGTGCTAAAGTTATTCCGAAACTTGGCGAGACTCTCTCTCTACCTTTTTTTGATACTGTATAGAAAGAGATTTCATTCGGTTTTGTACGTTGTGCAGACGGTAGTAGAAAATGATACTCGTATCATTGGTTTGAGATTGCCAAGTTTCTATAATTCTATGTAGGCATGAATACAGGGTTTGGTTAATTTTCCCAAACATGAGGTTTTGTTCTGAGTTTGTACTTCACGTAGGGGTGATTTCGTTCTGGGCAATTTAGAAAGGAAAATGCCTAAATGAGCAGTGATTAATGATTATTGATTAAGGTGGAAAAGGTTACTGAGATATGTAAAAGGTATAAATATGTGCGCGTGTGCGCACGCTGAATGTGTTTGAAAAGTATATTGAAATACTATATATATATATATACAATCCGGATCCCCTCAGGACTCCCGGATATAGCCTATGTCCGAACCTTCATTTTCAGCCGTTGGATGCGATCCAACGGCTCTGATAAGAGCAAGCATCTCGCGGGTCAAACGGACGACGGGTCCGGGTAAAACACTCCCGCGGGTTGCATATCCAGTTAAACGGGTCATTCTTCCCCTACACTACTGGAACAAGAGAGAGAGAGAGGAGTGAGGCGATTCAAACGAAGAGAGAGAGAGAGAGAGAAGATCGCGAAGACGAAGAAGAAGCACTGGTCCAAGACGAAGAAGATGACATCCCAAGGTTCGATTGTGTCTCTCCTTCTCCCCCTCTCTCTCTCTCTCTCGTTCTCTGGTTCGTTCGAAATCTAGGGTTTCAAACTCGAAAAAAGTTTGATTTTAAGTTCGAGATCTCTCTCTCTCTCTCTCTCTCATATTCTCTGGTTTGTTCGAAATCTAGGGTTTCAGTTCGAAATCTAGGGTTTCGAAACCCTGTTTTTGGTTCGAAATTGAACAAATCTCGTCTCATTTCATATGATATGAAAGGAATCGATCTATTGACTCAGTTGGGCTCCGTTGGTTTTAAATTCCGATCCATAATTCATTTCAGAAATCCTTACTGCCTTATTGCCTTCTTTAATGAACCATTTTATGGTGGTAAGAAGTCCATCTAGTAGTCAAGTGCCTCTTAATCACGGGACAGAAAAGGTGTTTGCAAAAGGTGCTGCATTTTTGGGTTTTTTTTTTCCCCTTAATTTTATTACCTATTTGTGTTTCAGGATGGAAACAAGACTCGTGATGCCCATTAGAGTGGTACCGTCTTCCCAATTGCTTCTACAACTTCCTTGTGGGATGTGCTTCAATTCTTTACAATGAAGTGATTTTCAAGAACAAGACCATGTTGGTTTTTCTGAAATTCTGGATGTTGCTGATATGATTATTGGCTTTCAGCTGTAATACGATGTAATACAATGATTTTCAAGAACTGTTCGAACCACAAAAATTAGACAGATTGTATTGCATTTGCATTTCCAGATTGTATTGTTTAGCCGTTGGTCTTCCAAATTTGATTTTCCAAATTTAGGATGTCAAACGAAAATCTGGGTTTGATTGTATTATCTTGTTTCCAATTTCATTGTTTTATTTTGGACCCTCCTTTGTTTGTACAAGTTAATTCCTGCTGCATGAGTGAAACTGACCTGCATGGTTTGTTTAGTATCCTAGGGTTTTTACTCATTCCCTCAAAACATATGGCATCAGCTAACGAAAGAGAAAATTGTATTGAAAGATAGTTGAGGTTTTTTAAATCACAATCGATGCAAATCTTTGCGACTTACGCTTTCAGCAAGTTTATTGACATGGACCAACCAACAGAAGGCTATTGACATGGACCAACCAAATTATCTATTGTAAATGAAATTTGCACAACAGCAGCAGCAGTTCACGCAACTAAAGATAATGTTTTAACATTCATAACGTAAGTTCCCAAGTTCAGAGGAAAGCCAAATAGGCGCGGTATCATTCAGAATCGAATACATATGCCATAATAATACAAGTTACGAAACCTAGAAAGAAAATTATAACAGGGCCCAAACATCGACTATTCGCCTCGCGCTCCGCCACGAATTGATCTTCCAAAGCCCTTGCTGAAGTATCCATTAACCTGAGCTTTAGCTTCCTCCCAACTTGTATAAATTCCTGGTTTACGGCCAACGAATACCACCCAATAGGGCATAACTGTGGAAAATAACAGTTGATCAAAGTCTTCCAAGTTATATAATCAGGCAAGTTCATAAAATAACTGGTTTTCTAATAACACCACAAACTTATGCTATCGATGTGTCAAAACCTGTTCGAGCTAGGTTTCATAACTTAGCACCCTCAACTGCATTTTTGGAATGAAATATGCATACCACTGTGGATCTGTTGGCTTGGTAAGACAAAAGAAGTACACAATCCCACCAATAGATCGAGCAAACCTAGATTCAACAGATAATAAAGCACTTATGCTATGACCAATAGATCGAGCAGAACTGAAACTCAAACCATTCAATGTATGCCCTTGAAATTTAAAAACATAGAGAGGTAGTCAACAATAATCCTCAACATTCACTCTTTATTCAACAATAAACAATAATCCAATACTGGGTAAAAAAAATCGCAACTTCACCAACAGAATGAGCCAATCTCGAGCACAAAATCGAAAAGAAAATCAATCCCAGTACAAATTAAGGTGAAAAACAGTAACACGTTTAATTTTCACCCCCATCAATTTCTCGAACAAAAATTCAATCTTTCAAACACGAATCGCAACTCTCAATAAACTAAAATAAAAACCAAAATAAAACTAATTCCAGAAAAAGGGTTTCGAAACCCTAGAATACTTGGAGTTTCAAACCCTAGATCTGTTAAATGCCATGTACCCTAGTATAGTTGATGTCCGATACACACAATCTCAAGCATAAAAACCAAAATAAAACTAATCCCAGAAAAAGGGTTTCGAAACCCTAGTATAGTTGGAGTTTTGTTCCATTTTGAACCAGAAAAAAGGTTTCGAACCCTAGATCTGTTCGAACCCAAAAAACGAGGGAGAGAGAGAGATTCGAACCTGGTGTTGCTGATTTGTTGTTGTTCTTCTGCTTGATACCTCGATTAGTTCTTCGATCGGGTTCGATTTCTTGTAAAATCAATCGCGATGTCTCTCTCTCTCTCTTCGTTCAATCGCCACACTCTCTCTCTCTCTTCGTTTTCTGATGTTTCAAAATGGAATGCAAATGACCCGTATAGTGGTGTGGTGACCCGCGAGGCAATTTTACCCGGACCCGTGGCATTTTGACCCGCGTGTTCCTCCTTAATGATCAGAGCCGTTGGATCTCATTCAACGGCTGAGATTAAACGTCCGCACCTAACTTATATCCGGCCGTCCTGACCTGATCCGGATTGTATATATATATATATATTTTACAATTTCGATTTCTTTTGTTAGTCCTTGCTAGTTGGGTCGTGGTTAGGAAGGCCGCTTAGAGCCTGAGACCAGCGCAGCTCCTCTTGTCCAATGCGCTCCTATTTATACACCATGTGTAAACGTTGAGAGGCGAAAATCTCAAACATGACTGGAAATATGCTAACGTAGAACGACATTGGAAGACACTCAACATCTGGTACGGATAGGTGATTTGTTGGCAACTTTGAGACGCGAAAATCTCAAACATAACCGTCACCCATTAATACAGCACCAACATTGTTTGATTCCAGATTCAGAGCAATTCCGATTGTACCCTCTTCAAATTCTACTAATTCACCTGACATTACTTCATCAAGACCATGAATACGAGCAATACCATCACCTACTTTAAATACGGTACCGGTATTTACAATCTTTACTTTTCTATTATATTGCTTAATACGTTGACGGATAGTATTACTAATTTCGTCGGCTCGAATGGTTCCCATGAGTCTTTCTTAATTCTTTTTTGTTTGAAAAAAAAAATAATAATGCCTTACAGTAGATAGAGTAGAAGGCCTAATCGGTTATTTCTTTCATCGCCCCAAACATATCAATATTGGCACTGATGATACGTAAATGTAATTCGGTGTTCAAACAACTGTTCAGAGTTTCTAGAGCTCCTTGTAAGGCTTGTTGGAAAACTCGTTGTCGGATTTGATTAATTGCCCTTTCTTGTTCAAAATGAATGGTTTCGTTTTTGTTTTTTTCTAATTGTTCCAAAGTCGTAGAAGCTGAAGTCCTCAAAGATAAAATTTTTTGTTCTATTTCCGAGTATCCATTCACTCGATACTGATCTGTTTCTATTTCGACTTTACGTAAGCGAGTCCGGGCTTTTTCTAGTTGTTCAATGACCCCCCCTCGTAGTTCTTCTGAATTTCGAATAGTATTTAAGATCCTCTGTTTTCGATTATCTAATAAATCGTTTAATGAAAGTAGATTATCTTTCCATTTATTTCAAAACTTCCATCATCTCTTCCCGAACCAAACATGAATCTTTCGATTCATTTGGCTCTCACGCTCAATCACTTAATTTATGGCAAATTCCCCTATCTTTTTTTTTTCAATGAGCCTATCCTCTCTTCTATGGTTGGTCATATTCCAAAATTTAAATATCGAAACTGATTGCTAATCCAAGACCAAAATATTCGGAGGACTCTTCTGACTAAACAAAAATATGTAATTATCAGCAAAGTTGTTTCTTTTTTTCTTCAAATCCAAGAAATTCTTCTCACTTTATACATAACCTAATGTATAGGTTGTCGATTCAGCATTGGATGAAAAAAGGATGAAATATCCATTTTTCCAAAAAAAAGTTCAAATCATTTTTTCAATATGAGTGTTCTATATCGAAAAAAAATTATTAGGAAACCGTCTATGTATTAACATAGTGGTAGAAAGAGTACCATGCTGCGTCTGGACTTCAAACAATTTAGCTTTAACCATGTTAACAGTCCCGCATTACTGGTTCATAGAGAATCAAAGTCGATTTACCAATGAATCACGAAATGCTATAGTTCTTGCATATAATTTCTTAATTTATTCAGAAGTAATTCGTGAGATCATGCACCCCTTCTTTCCTAATTAGAAGGGAAAAAAGTACAGCTGGTTGGGTCCAGCCTATTCTTGAAATAAACAACTCGCACACACTCCCTTTCCAAAAAAGATCAATCCACCAAGTACTACACTTAGATTTATTGGATTTGTTGCTAAAATATCGGTATTAAACCCGAAACTCCCGGCGGATGGCCAATAGTCCAAAGAAATGAAAGAATCGGTTACATTTTTCATAGGATCTCCTCTTATAGATTATAGATAGATTCAAAATATAGAACAGAGTTCTTTTTTTCTCGCTTCGCGCCTTTTTCTTTATATAAATTTTCCTATTTCGAATTTAGAAATAAAAAAAAGAGTCAAAAATCGATTTGATTTCAAAATAGTGAACTACCTTGTTTGTTGCAACACTTCCCTTTTCCCTTGGACTAAGTAAGGGAAGGACAAAAGCGAATCAGTATGCTAATTCCCCATCCTCAAATCAGTCCTTCCCATGGGTTAGTTTCTCAACGAAAACTAATAAGTAATTCAATTATAGGAGTGAAATCTTTCTAGAATTTGAAAAACCAAAAGAGAAATCGAGGGCAATAAAATCTGAAAAATACATATTTTTCAGATTTCTAGGATTAAACAAAAGGATTGGCAAATAAAAGTGCTAATGCTACAACCA